>BLKR01001852.1:0-243126 GCA_011170035.1 Teleogryllus occipitalis | reverse complement strand
GGCGAGGGCGAGGGCGAGGGCGAGGGCGAGGGCGAGGGCGAGGGCGAGGGCGAGGGCGAGGGCGAGGGCGAGGGCGAGGGCGAGGGCGAGGGCGAGGGCGAGGGCGAGGGCGAGGGCGAGGGCGAGGGCGAGGGTGAGGGCGAGGGCGAGGGCGAGAGCGGGCGGGCGAGGACGAGAGCGAGAGCGGGTGAGCAAGAGCGGGCGGGCGAGCGAGCGAGAGCGGGCGAGCGAGTGCGGGCGGGCGAGCGAGTGCGGGCGGGCGAGCGAGTGCGGGCGGGCGGGCGGGCGGGTGGGCGGGCGAGGGCGGGCGGGCGGGAGCGCGCGTAAAAAGCCCGATTCTGCTGACGCGCGCGGGGCTGAACGCTCCAAATGGGCGCGGGGCGGCGGCGCGAGTGCGGGAGGGAAGGGAAGGGAAGGGAGGAGGTTTCCGAAGTGCCCCGCCGCGCCGCGCCGCGCCGCGCGGAGGAGCTGCGCGTTCGCCCCGATGGCGCAGTCTCCGCCCTCAGTCGCTTCCCCCGGCGCCGGAAAGGGACCTGCATGTCGGCGGCACATCGGCCAACGAGGACGCCGCCCTCTCTTCTCTTTTTACAGAAATTGGTTTTGAATTCATTACAATGTCTGAGTCAAGCCAAATATAAAAGAAAAGGCGAAGCATTGCCAGTAATTCAATTTCGACTTGAAAAGGACGACAGCAATCACTCAAATGCTTCTTCATTCATAATGTACTGGCAAGAATTCTCAAAATCAGAATAATGTTTGGATATTTGTATTTACATCACATATGCAAAAATGAATGTTCCCTAAATACAAACGGCAATATCACAATTCGCGTTAAAATCACAATTCTATCTCCTCGTAATCTCCACCCACCGTCACCAGATCTATTTTTCCACGAACTTCACGCTCGCCGACACAGCTAACATGGGCACCCCATCAGGAGGTCGTTGTCGTGCTCACACTAACACCCCACTCCAAGCGTCACCCCATGCCCCACCCACTGCATCACCCAATACCCTCCTCCAACGCACCATACCGAACAACCCCTTGCTCCACACATCGGCCCCCTTCCAATCCGAGCCTCGCCCATCCCGCATTCCGTGCAAGTCCTCTCCACCGTGCCTCTCTGCCTTTCCCCGCTGCTCCGTCTCTCCCGCCACAACCGACCACGTTGTTGTGCCATCGCTTCGATATTGTTTGCCACCATTCCGCACCGCTATTCTTCGTCCCTGGTTCGCCCTTCGTCAACGACACCCCTCACCGCGCATCCTCCCCTTTCACCACAGCCTCCAAATATGCTACGCAGCCCTGCGAGCCAAGCGGCCATCGCCGCCAGCCCCATTTCCATAAGAATCGGGCTGCGCAGGAAATCGGCCAACTACCCCATACCCCTCCCCCACCACACGCTCCCGCGCCGCGACCTTGGAGATTCTTACGCCAAGCCGCCTTCTCCTTGAATAAAAAAAATGGCTCGCTCCGCCACCTCCGTCGCAGGCGAAGAAAGCGCCCGATAAATTAACGATGATTAATTGGGAGATAAGAAGAAAGCACGAGAAGAACCTTCGCATCCTGTGCTTCCGTGTAATAAAGGTCCGTATACACACACTGTGGCGAAGGGGGCGTTTCTGGGCATTTCCATACCGAGGCATGAGAGCGTTATGCTTCATCGAAGCTTATGAAATTCAGATTGGCATTAAATTTCAAAGCTCGCGAAATGCCTGATTAGAATATCGGGGAAATCAGCTCCTGGGCAGGGCGGGCAGGCCCGGCGAGGAGACGTCGGTGAGGCGGGTGGAAGCGGGGGATGTGGAGACGGTAGGAGGGGGCGGGGAAGGTGGGACGGAAAGGGCGAGATGGTGAGTGGAGGGGCGCTATGGAGGGGGAAGGAGGAGCGGGGAAGGTGACGCGGGAAGGGCGGAGAGGGGAGAGGAGAAGCGATGAGGAGAGGAGAGGAAGAGGCGGGGAAGGTGGCGCGGGCAAGGCGGGGAGGAGAGAGGAGGGGCGATGAGGAGAGGATAGGAGGGGGCGGAGAAGGTGGCGTGGAAAGGGCGGGGGGTGAATGGAGTGGTGATGGGGAGAGGATAGGAGGGTGCGGAGAAGGTGGCGTGGAAAGGGTGGGGGGTGAATGGAGTGGTGATGTGGAGAGGATAAGAGGGGCGGGGAAGGTGGCGTGGGAAGAGCAAGAGGGAAGAGGAAAGGTGATGTGGGGGTGGTAAGAGGGACGGGGAAGGTGGCACGGGAAGGGAGGGGAGAGGAGGGACATTGAAAGAGGGGGAAGTGAGGTAGGGTCGGCGGAGCCCAGCGGAGGGTTCGGGGGATGGGACAGAGGATGCAGCCACGTGTTTGTTCCGTTGATTTTCAGCCAAATTACGCCACTTCCGGTTCCTTTCAGCCTTCTGCATCGACCCTCCCTTGCAACGCTCCTCATTCTCTCCGACTGTCTTTCCTTGTGCGGAATTGATTTTTCCAGTTTTCGCTAAGATGCTAAAAAGGGTCTCGTGTTTGTTTCTTTTCTTCGGCCTTGTTTATGATAGTTTCAGAGGTTTCTTGCACGGAATTTCTAATATCATTAAGGTTCATGGGGCACTTTGTGAATATTAGATGTTGCTGGAGGCACAGTCGATGGAAAATCGTTATAGCTTAAATATGAAACGTTATTGGGATGTTATAGGCATTGAATTATACTATTGAAAATGATAAATTGTCTAAACGTGTTCTCTGTTACGTAGATAATCAACGATATCAATTGTAAACTAATAAAAATGTTAAAATCATAACACCTTACACGGCCTTCCATTTTATTTTCCGTCTTAGAGCAACGAATCACGCAATTTAAAACGCGTTAAAAACGCTAGCAAAAAGAATCTTACTTAGCTGCATCCTCAATTATGTCGTTTGTTGTCATTAAGTGCATTCTCTAGGCGCTGCCCGAATCCGTCCGTTATGGATAACACGGAAAATTTACTGGTTAACCGCAATATTCATCCAAAACTGATTTTATCTCTGAAGCAAAACTCCGAATTCGTGACGATAGACATAAACGAAAATTATTTCGCTAATAATGCAAAACGACCTTCATAAATATACCAGTAAGATGTATTATAGAGGAGCACGATATACGAAGTTATTTTTCCAATATTTAGGCAGCGTACAATTTGGGAGTATAATGGATATAAAATATTTCTCTTTTCCTCATGGTTTGTTTTGTAAAGAAAGCCTGGAAAATATTACAAATTCTCATTCTGAAGTTTTTTTTACTGGTATTTTCTTTTCCCGCTCGCAGCCCTTCTGGTGGGTAAATATTTGTTAAAATTCTTTTCTTCGATTCTCGTGCTCAGTAGGTATTTCTTAGCGGTCACAATTCCTATTAATTTTTTTCATTGTAAGTTTACGAATGTCTTTAGCTTCTTTAATTTTGCAATTTTCTGTACTGTTCACACAATTTCCAGTAGTTGAAAATTCAACACGTTCTGTTAACGACAAATAAAAAATCAGGCGAAGAGTTACAAAAAAGTGTGTAAAAGAAGGAACACTGAAACAATTAAAATATTAAGTTAATGATCATGTCCCACAATATATAGATCTAATAGCTCTTGTGAGAAAAATCACACTTTTATTTGATGTTATAGAATGCCAATGTGAACTTCCCATTCATATTTCATCAGAAGAGAGCCAATTATGGTTTTATTTGAAAGAGATTAGCGCATCGCAGTTGTATATTTTTCATCTAAACTTATTGTTAGATTACGTTCGAGCTAGATCTTTGAGAAGAAAGAGCAAGTACCGCCCTCTAAACTCTATTGGCAAGCAGCAAATATTCATCACATCCGTTTAAAAAAAATCAGACAAAATAGACCATCGATTGATTTAGAAACAGGTTACGTAAATACCGACACATTCTGAACTACCAGAACGCAAACAATCTTACACTACAACATATGGTTTCACGAAGGTAATTCCGAAGTTTCAAGACAGCTGTAGATAAAACACATTTTGCTTTAAAGTTTTTTTATTAGTATACACACAACTACACAGTAGAAAGTACATTAGGTACTTCATAACTTACTTGATTTTTGGTATAACGTTAAAACTTCAATGTTTAATATAGCCATGTAAAGTACTGTAATGGGTGTGCTACTTTAGCTGTGGATAAATTTCGACCTAATACATTCATTAAATTACGAATTCTTTTTTAAATTTCCTACAAATTTCCAATCTAAAAAGAGTATATTTTCATTTGAGCCATAACAGCAATTGCGCTATTACCAAGCTCGTAATATCACTTGAACGCGAGTGCCGTTCAACCGCTGGCGCATCGTCGCAGATGAAATATTTAAACAGTAAACGGGCGTGTGGGGTAAAACGCTGTGAATCCATCTTGTTAATCCGCCTCGTTGGAGGGACTGAGCCTCGGGCGGTGGAGAGGGGGGACGCGAAGGAGGGGAGGGGAGGGGTGGCGCACGGAAGCACGCGAGGAGGCGGGGGTGGGGGGTGGGGGTGAGGCGGAGCACGCGTGGCGCCTGCACGCGCCAGCCGCAGCACGCGCTCTTTCCTGCTGTGTGGCATGGGCGGAGCCTACAGCCCGCTATCCTCAGCCCCCAACACAACAACAACAACAATAATAATAATAATAATAATAATAATAATAATAATAATAATAATAATAATGATAATAATAATAATAATAATAATAATAATAATAATAATAATAATAATAATAATAATAATAATAATAATAATAATAATAATAATAATAGTAATGATGATGATGGAATAGCCAGTCCGGATAGCCGAGACCGCTAAGGCAGTAGTGCCGTGGCGACCTCGGACGGAAGGATCGCGGGTTCGAGTCCCGCCTCGGTCATGGGTGTGTTTGTGTATGTCTGTTTGTGTGTGCCCTCCATTCATCCTTCATTATCATCATCATTCCATCTTCCATCCCCCAGGACTAACAACCCTGGGGGATAAAAATCGGATTCAGCCTAATGCTGATTCCCCCTAGTTAGTTACAGGCAAGACTTGCAACGTGATAAAATGGTACGGAGCCCGTGCAAGTGCATGTCCGGCGTGGTCCAAGATGGCCTATTCGCGAGAAAAAAATGGAATAATTGAATTTCTTCCTGTTGATCATATTTTAATGTTGCAGAGAGATGGCTCGTTTCAAATATTATTGGAACACATAGAATCAATCATATGAGGATACCAGGAATTAATACATTTTATATATATTTATATTTAGCTTTACGTTTCGCACATTTAGCATGTGCCTTTTCAAAAGCAATATAGAACATGTGGTTGAGAATAAACATTACATTTTTACGCAATAAAAAACAAGGAATAAATTCCATGTATACAATTTAGAGCTATATCAGCGTTCAACATACAAAATTATGAAAACTTCGTTATAATATGCCGAAGGCGGCGTCTAACTTGGTGGCTCATAAATAACAATAAATGCAATAATATAAATAATAAAACTTAAATGCAATAAAAATGTATTCATTATTACTGCGGATAAAGGAGCTGTTAACAGTTATCATGGAAAAGCAGGATTACATTAGTAACAGTTTAAATCTATTAGAAGATATTAATTCTTATAAAACTATCCCAAAAGATAATACCAAATCCGTACAGAACAATAGTAATTCCATAATTAATGATTAGCACAAAAAACAAAGTGAGTGAAACGTAAAGCTCAAAATAAATATATATAAAATACAAATGTCTTATTTCCTTGTATCTTCATATCTTGGATCCTATATGGTCCAATAAAATTTGAAACGAGCCATATATCTGCAATGATGATGATGATGATGATGATAATAATAATAATAATAATAATAATAATAATAATAATAATAATAATAATAATAATAATAATAATAATAATAATAATAATAATAATAATAATTTGCCTCTCGTCGTAAATATTTACATTATGGGCTATATATATTCTTGCATTTGTACAAGTCCTTCAAATGATTTCTTACTACGTTTCTTGAAAACTCAAAAACGTTCTGTGAAAATGAACTCAATTATGCATTTTCAGAAATGTTCAAACTACTTTGTATCAATAACGGCTCCAAATTTTTCAATTAGAATATGCATATAACCATGTTTTACTCTTCTTCAATATTCTTAACCTCGTGTATCAATTCCAGTATTAAGGGACCGAAAAAATGAGAAAATATGAAAAAAATATCGTTTAGGAGCCCATAGGTAGTGGATTGGAAGAGGGCGGAGCAATGTTGGAAAGATAGCCTAGTCTGAAGATAATAGAACACTAACTAATGCGAAAACGTTTCTGATTTTCTGTAGCACCACTAGTTCGTTTGAAAACATCTAGTAATTGTCAGGTGGCGGCAACTCAGTTTCACTCTTCCATTTATTTACAAAAAATGTAAAATATGTTCAATATTAATATTTCATTGTTCTCGAAAATGTCATACAGGCGCTAAATAGCAACAATTAATTACTGAAAAAACATGTGAAAAAGATACATAATATAAACATATTTGAGAAACATTTCGACTGAAAATATGCGTATAGTATGAAAAGTTGCGTGTATTCTTAGGAAATGTTAATATTATGTTCAGAAGTAGTCACATTTGAGGCAATTAAGAAGAAAGGAACATTTTATTTGCCTTAAATGGAAGTGTGCATTTCGAATATTTTAATTTCAAATCTTCGTGTGTACGACTTTCGTCTGATATCTAATAGGTAATGAGCAATAAACTGAAAGATTTCTAAAAATCCTAACTGAGAAAAGCCAAGAATGTGACAAAGATATTGTTGCTAGAAAATGTTGGCGTATTCAGGAAATAATTTGCGTTAGAGAATTATTTATACTAAATTAAAGATAACAAGCCCGATATACTCGTATATTTGCGGTGACAAATTAGTGCTGGATGTAAGCATATCAAAATAAAATAAATATGAAACAAAATTATCGGAAACTATTTCCAAAAAGAAAATCAGATATTGATCAATTTTGTACTGAAATTTTATGAATACAAATTAAAAGATTAATGGCAATATAATAGATCACCTTCAGTTTATCAAGTGTTTTCATCTACTTCATTTCCATTGCCTAAATACCAAGTTTATCCCAAACCTAATGATTGTGTAAGCAAAATAAATCATTAAAATTTACAACGTAACGAAAGATATTCGGAATAAATTGTTGAGAAATTTTGTTTTTGTACTCACATATTGTAGCCAACTAGATCACGCCAGGATTTCTAAATACATACCTGAAATAAAAAGAGAAAATACCTTGAGTAACACATACAACTTCATAAAAAGACACTTTGTCCTTAAATACTCGAATACTTTTACAATGAAAAGTAAGCAAATTTTCAATTAAGGCAATAGTTTTTTTCGTCTTTAAAATATAATGAGCATCTGCTCACTGTTCCTCTCTATTTGATTTGCGTCATATCAGCGACTTTTCGTTTTTTATCTTTACACTTCTCTATTACGAGTCCAATACGAATAAGCGTTTGATCGTATATGGCATCGCGTTTCATACAACGGCTGGGTGAGTATCGTAATAGTGTATGAATGACGATGAAGCAATTGTAGAGAGAGAAATCCATGGGAAACGAAGAGACGCCAAGAAAACCTGCCGCGATTCCTTGATGCTTAATCCACCTGATTTTCTGCGGATTGGTGGCAGAGTTATTTTATTTTAATTAATACTTACAATCAACGTCTTTACACATACTAGCAACCAGCATATACTTCGTCTTGACAATGCGGTTCAATGGTTCATATCTTAGTTTCTGGACTGAGTAATACAGAATACCTGAATTCCAGAGGTATATCTGAAGTCCCGTAAAATTTGTATTACTCCTAACTCTCTCAAAATATACATATTTCAAGATAAACTTATGTTTAAAAGGTAAATGTTTCAAAGGTGAAAATATTTGTCGCCATGTTTTACCGTATAGGTTACCGTTATGCCAAAGAGTGGTATTCAGTGTGATATGTTATACCCTAGGTGGGCTCCCGTCACTTTACATTTGCGATGGGAAGTGTGGATTTATCAGCTTCACTAAAACCTCTTTCTGAATGTTTTGCTTTGTTCACCACACATTCCACATGGATCGGCTGGATTT
Source organism: Teleogryllus occipitalis (assembly GCA_011170035.1). NCBI lineage: Eukaryota > Metazoa > Arthropoda > Insecta > Orthoptera > Gryllidae > Teleogryllus > Teleogryllus occipitalis. Next base: position 235,009 of record BLKR01001852.1, on the reverse strand, counting down.
GAACTGCAGTACCCAGAGGTGGATAAACGAGCGTGTTAGACACTAACTGTTGCTGACCGCCGAAAATTGGTTTGAAAGTCCTTGTTAGCGGTGCAAAAATGATTATGATTTTTATTATTATTATTATTATTATTATTATTATTATTATTATTATTATTATTAGTATGTCAATGACTAACTTTATATAGACAGTTACAACTAACGTTAAAAACTAAATTCACTACAAATCATTATGACCTTTCGACTACTAGTTGTAGTCTTCCTCAAGCACTGATTTAAATTAGAAGATTTTTGCAACTTTATTATAGTTATATTAATGTTTTTGTGGATAAAAACATTATAACCAAATTAACAATGGTTGTAAAAAAACAAAATTTAGTTAATTAGTTAAGAAGACTACAAGCAACAGTCGAGGGAACGAGTGATTGTGTAATTGTTGATTCCGGAAGCGTCAAGTATGTGGTCGCTGGCCCCATGAGTGTAGTGCATGATATATCTCGGGAGAGGAAGAAGGTCCCTCCCATCCAATGGAACGTGAGATCTGGTGCCGAACTACACTCTCACTTAGAGGGTTTTCCCTCTTCCAGGTCTCTACTCAGCGAGGCCCATCCCCAACCAGGCCAAGATCTGATCTCCCGACTGGCATGGGGGGCAATGTAGTGCATTTAACCCACTGAATCCATATGGCTACATCACTTTCTTGATCTGATTATTTCGCTTGAATATCTTTTTCACTAACAAACGCGATTTCTGCGCTTAGTGCTGCGTTTATTTTTTCTGCATGTATTTCTATAACCATATAATATATGAAGTTCCGTATGTGCTCACTGTAGCCATATGACAACATTTCATAAAAAATAAATGAATGTGCAGAAAATAATAAAAACCTTTTTTACGTTTTCTGATGTTCTCCTTCATCGACTCTTTGTCTTAAATATTTTGTTTCTTCATAATAAATGGTTTGGGATTGAAAGGGTTAGGTGTATAAGGAGAGAAAACGGGATCAAGGATAGGAAAAGAAAGATCGCGTACGGTCTGTGTTAGGGTACTACTTGGCATTCGCCTCATATTAATCGGAGGAACCACGAAAAATTACCAAATAATTCTCTTCCAGCCAGTGCTGAATTCGACTCAGCTACGTAGCTAATATCGAAAATTCGCCACTGACAGGTTTCGAACCCTAGAACCTCCCAGATAACAACGCTGGACAGTGAACCCAGTTGCCGCTGAGGTTTCACAGCCGGTTCTCTAAGAGATGCGGGCCGCCGAATACCGGTTGAAAGCTCCCGCTAGCGGAACGAATTTAAATAACGATAATATAAATAGGAGAAGCAGCTCAGAGGCGGGCCGCGTGGGCGGATTCGAATCACGTGATCTCCGTTTAATTGAAAGCAGCCCGTTGACCCGCTGCTGGCCCGGCGCTTGTAAGGCAGGCGCTTGCAAAGAGCACTGCACTCGAACCCTCAAGACGCGGGTCACCGCCTTCAAAACAGCTTCCGAGAATTGTTTGGCTGTCTTACATCGCCTGTGCTATCGCACATGTACTCATTTAAATGAAAAATATAAGTTGTCGAAATTGTTATAAAGAATTGTAGGCAGTGGATGAAATGAAATGGATTGAACTGATGATTAAATGTTGGCAACGGTTGTTTGTAACTAACATATTTTATGCTACAAAATACAGCGAAGTTCAATAGTTAGTAATACATTTTTAAACTGTTATTAACTTCTTTTAAATGCATATCAATTCTACCAAATGTAAACCAGATCGATTTATTCCTTTGTTTAGGTATCAACCACCTATTGACTCAACTTAAAAGTACTTTTATATGAAATTAAAAATTTTCCTCTTTACTTACCATTCTTTTTATATAATTTTACTACACTGTTTTAGTGTATTCTTACAATAAAAATACGAATTTCTTGTTTTTATTCGAACTGAAAAAAAGGAAAGTAGGAGAGTTGAATTGTCTATTAAACCTGCGTAAAGTACTTTAACTTTTTATTTATGCCTTAATAAAACCTTATTACAAAAATATTATTTTACAATGTCATTAATTTTGTAAGTTACGTCGTGCGAGTTTAAAATTTAATTTTACAAAATATTTTATTCAAACGCATAAAAATCTCTTTTACACCCTGGAGGGAAAATCTGACCACAATCTTTTAACCTTGATGATTAATACAAATGCTCTGGTGTTTCGTTATATTGCATTAAGTATACACATATGAGATTATTACAATTATTCGAAAAAAATATACATAACTTTCTGAAACCATATAAAAATTAAATGTTCATTAATTACCAAAAACGGAAAAATATTTATTTAGCGATTAATTGTTTAAAATAATATCGCTGAACTCATGTCGACATTCCACACTTGGGAAATCATTGCTTTAAACGTGGAAATGGCTTCACATTGGATTCCAACTTTGGACGACCAGCTCCGAAAGCATTGTATAACCGTTTAGATGGGCCTATTGACGTGTCAATTTAATTTTACATAGATTTTTATATTCTAATTCACTGTGTCTTCTCACCCATGCTACGGAGTGGGGGTATTCAGAAGGGCTAAATGTCCAAAAATGTAAAATGTAAAAAATGTTCGGCTCAAAGAAATATAATTCGGGCTCCACATGCCTCCCGAATGTTTTCCTACACGTTCCTATACATATTCCCCACAGTTTCTGCTCATGTCTCCCATAAGATCCCAGTTACGTACCGGCGGGCATAAATCACCTAAACAATACCTCTGTGCTCGGCGTAAAAGAAGGATCTGTGGAGGGCTCTTAAATCAGCGTTTAAAGTGAGGCGGACGACGGCATGGCGTGAAACCGTGAAAATAGTCTTCTCCTAAGTTTATGTATTTATAAATGTGTACATATGTGTTTATAAGTGTATATGAGTATATGTGTTTGTAAATGTAGGTGTTTGTGTCTAAATATGCAGCAAGAGAGACAGAAGCGCCTAGAAAGTTCAAAAGAGTGAAGTTAAAATTGCGCAATATAAATAATGTAAATAGTATTCGTTAGATCAGGAATGTAAATAAGAGTACGCCAGGATACGTATATAGACCAAGTAGATTGAGATTAGTTCGTAGGTATCTAGTTTGCAACCTAGACCGCAAGTGTTCTGTGTAAACGGGAGTCCGAAGTCTTCGGGATTTTTAATCTGCTTTGTGCAGTATCATTCAGCAAGTTGCTGCAACGTCTACTAAGCTAACACTGCTAGTAATAATAAAAAAATGCTGTATAAAGAGCATTTAAGAAAAAACCTGAATTTCCTTTCATGTTCAACGAAGGTTCCACTGCACATTCTCTAATATGTTCCCCCACATTGACCTCAAATGTTCACCGCATATTCATAAAATTAAACAGCAAAATCAAAAATGTATTTTAAATGTATTTTAAGTGCTTTTTAATTACGAAATCCTTTTATGAACCTTACGTCGACGCACAGTGCTCGAAACATGAAACGGGAATAGTTAAGAGTGCCCAGAAGCGCGAAAAACAGAAATCCAAAAACTGTAATAGAAGGATCCCAAAATTTTCCATATCCACAAAAACATCACATTTTCAAACATTTCTTTAAAATTAAGTCTAATGACTTAATTTTGCAACCCAAATTCAAGCGCTTCTGACAACTTGTGTTCCGGGGTAATTGATTCTTTGTGTTTCCAGGCGCCTCATCTGCGAAGGTCAATGGTAAGTAGTGGATTTCTTTGATTTTGCATATTTTTGTCCGTTGCTTCAGTGCACAGCTAAGTGAAATTTCTTGAAATCTGGTTACAATATGAAGATATATAGATGGATATGTTAGTACATATGTGGTCGATTTTTCCTGTTGGTGCATATTCGTGTAATTACAGCCGCATATTTTGCATATTTCGGTAAAATAGAGACTTATCTATAAAACGTTTCATCTTTCATAGTATATATATATATATATATATATATATATATATATATATATATATATATATATATATATATATATATATAAGAAGGAAGAGTTTGTCACAGTTTGCGGTTTTTTTTGTTTTCTATCGAAGATAAAATACTTAGCAAATCTACGATATTATTGATAACATATTTTTAACCAGTCGGAAGAAATACACCAAGATATACAATGTACTTCACAAAGGTGAATATTAACGTCAGTTCTTTCTCTCGCGAAGTAGAGTAGATTACATTATATTTGCACAAAAATATATCTTTTCATTCCAGGCATACTTCTCCTAAATTTCATCAACAAAGGTTTACATAGGAAACAAAATATTGTTAATTTGAAATGCATTTTAAAGTGCATTTTTCAGAATTTTTAGGTGATAAATTCATATTTTTAAAAGCATATTTCACGATTTTTATCGCAGATGACGATATGTCGTTGTTCTTCCTCCGCTGAATGCTGACATCCGGCGCCACCTACATGGCGGCTTGCGGGGTTTTCCCCATCTATGTGTCTCCCACCAGCGAGGTCCCGCCCCAGCTGGGACAAGCTCCAAGCTCCCGACTGGTCTCTCGCCATACCTGGTAGTGTAGTGTAGTGTAGTGTAGTGTAGGTATTTGTGTGTGTAAGTAACGGGTGAGAATAGGACAAGGAAGAGGAAGGAAAGATCGCACGCGGTCCGCGACCCGTTTGTTAGCTGCTCTGATATTCGCCTGGTTTGGTCGGAGAAACCACGGAGAACTACCTATCAGAGGCGCCGCCCTTTAGAATTCATCTCAAGAAAGCGGTTGAACTCGGCCTAGCTATGTAGCTAGTGTCGAAAATCCTGCCACAGTTGGGACTCGAACCCTAGGTATTACCGGTCAGAGGCACTGCAGTGACATCAGTTGATGCCCTGAACCACTTCACGGGATAAGGGATCATTTCAAAATATAGACTGTCCAAAAACGTTTCTTTTTGTAAATCAGTGCCGTAAAATCTAACTTGTGTCGTGACTCGAAAACGTGAATTTAAGGCTTTAGGACGCACCGTTTCAGAGTTATGTACGGTGATAAAAGGGTATTGCGCATGATATTTGTTGCGGGTTGCACGCGCGCCTTGCATCTCAAATATGCCTTATTATGTGAACTTCTGTGTATTTCGTCTTAAACCTCTTTGACACAGGATGGAAGGGGGCAATCCCTGTGCAGGTGTAATTCCCTTTCGGGATTTTGTGAAGATGGACGTGGCGTATTTGATGGAATTAGCGTATTACGAGATTATTTGATGCGTATTTGATATAATTAGCGTATCCGTATTTACAGATAGTTCGAACAATAGTAATAATAGTAACAATAATAGTAATAATAATAGTAGCAATAATAGTAATAATAATAGTAATAGTAATAGTAGTGATAGTAATAATTTCAGTAAATATTTTAACGTTATTAACTTATGTTTTTGTAGAAGTTCAAGTCTACAAAAGAAACGAGCGAAGCGGAATACGACAAAAGTTGAAATACAAGATCTTCGTCTGATACTCACAAACGTCTCACAACATGTCAACACAACTTTCTCTATATTCCAGAGGGTAAAAGAGTCATGTATACATTATTTTTCTCGTATTGTGCAGTAACACATTGTCTGATTTTTATCTTGGACTAGTTAATCTTCCCTCGGTCTAGCTATCGAATACCGTTCTTAAAAGCAACACACACGAAAGAAATTCGTTTTAAGTTGGCTAAAGAATTCTGCCACTATTTTCTTTCCGACTTTCCCGATTCTTATTGGTTGTCATGTTTTTTTTTTGCCTCTTGTCTTCCATCGCTTGTGCTGTCTGAATTCTTCTAATCGACCATTTCCTTGCAGTTTTCCAATCACGCAGGAAATAAAAAAATAAACTTCAACTACCTCAAAGTACTATAAAGTACTCATTAATCAAAGTTGTTTGAATACGGATACTGAGCATATCCAAGAACGACGACATTACATAGATATACAGTATTACATAAATTATAATACTAATGTCATACAAAAGAATTCTTTAAGCATCCATTTGACGGAGTACATAGTCGATAGTGACGTTGAAATCGATAGTGACAAATTCAAAATTTTCACTTTACTAATTTTATACAGAGAGAAGAAAATAGGAGACATTACTTTCTGACTGACCTACGTATGTTATGAAACTAAAAGCTTACTGTATCGCATAACTAATTAATTTTAAGAAAATGTAATTTAAGTAATACCTTGAGCAAAGAATTAATTGAATGTGGAAGCAGTCATTCGCCGAAAATCTTGGTTCTTTAACAAAAATCGCCCTTGCGTCTTCTAGAAAACTCGTGCTCCAGTCGCGTGCAGCCATCCTTCTTGGAAGCTCCTCGCTTTAAGAGGCCCGCGAGTGCCGTGGGACGCTGCGGGCGATCGATCTATCGAAGCGATTCGATGGATGCGGCCAAGCGGTTCAGCACCGCTGGGATCTCGCCTGGTGTTGCGGCCTACCACCGCGGCTCACATCGCTCCCCCAATGCCCCCGCTGCCGCTTGACGCCACACACCACCACGTGACGTTCCTGCCGCGACTCCTGCTCGCGTTCCCACCTACCCACCAGTCCCCGCCTCCTCTGACGACCTCCCTCACCCCCCTTCAGCCTCTTCTCACGCGCGCCCCTGCTCACGGCCCTACTTACGCCCCTATTCACGGCCCTGCTCACGCCCCTGCTCAAGGCCCAGTTCACGCCTCTCCTCACGTCCCTGCTCACGCTTCTGTTCATGCCTTTCCTCATGTGCCTGCTCACGCCCCTTCTCACGTCCCTTCTCACGCCCCCTCTCACACCCCTTCTCACTCCCCTGCTCACGCGCCTGCTCACGCCCCTTCTCACGCCCCTGCTCACGCCCCTGCTCACGCCCCTGCTCACGTCCCTGCTCACGTCCCTGCTCACGTCCCTTCTCACGTCCCTTCTCACTCCCCTGCTCACGCGCCTGCTCACGCCCCTGTTCACGCCCCTGCTCACACACCTGCTCACGTCCCTGCTCAAGCCCCCGCTCAAGCCCCTGCTCACGCCCCTGCTCACGCCCCTGCTCACGCCCCTGCTCACGCCCCTCCCTTCATGCTCCAACTCAAGTCCTTCCTCATGCTTCCTTCACGCTCCTTTCTCGCCTCTGCTTCACAATCCCTCTCACGCCCATCCCTCACGCCTACGCCGCAATCCACGTTCTCGGTCCCGTTTAGATTCCCGCAAAAGTCTCCTCTATCGTGCCCATTCACACTCGCCGTAGCATGTCCAATTGCTACTCTCCTTTCCTTCTAATAGTTCCGCACGTGTAACGCCTCACCCACCTATTGCCCCGAGTACTCTCACCTCACAAGCTTTCTCATTTCGTAACATCTTGTCGCTCATTTTAATTTACCTTCACCTCTACTGTTATAGTCTCCTTCCCTGGCCCGTTTGACTCTCTTGCCAGTTTGCCCCTCTTGCCCCTTCACTTCACCCTCTGTCATTTACTCCTATCACTTTCCCTCTCCTCTCCCTTCTCCACCCCTCTGTTTCTCCTGCCTTCCCAGGTTTCCGTCGCGTATCGCCGCGCCCTTCCCCGTTGTTTGACAAATACGGGCGTTTTACGGCCAGGTCGTTCGCTGGGTATCGCGCGGCGGGGCGGGGGCGGGGGCGGGGGTGGAGGGCAAGCTGTAACCCGCTCCCTCCTCCCCGAACGGAAGAGCCGGATACAAGCTGCCTCCTCCCGCCCAGTCGCCTCGCCTCCCGCTGCCGGAGGCGGCCCGGAAACGCGGCCCAGTGGGAGAGGGGTGGCAGGAGGCGGAAATTGTGACAGAATCTCGCGCCACGTGGTACCGGCTCACTTTAGCTCAGAGCCATCATTGCCGCCGTCGCTGTAGCGCTTCTGAGCGGGAGGTTCGAGCCCCAACTGTGGAGGATTTTCGACACTAGTGGTTGTCTGGAGGACAATTCTAGCGGCCAGCTGCTGGGATCGGTAGTTTTGCGTAGTTTCTTCAATCAATCCCAAGCGAATGCCGGAGCAGTGCCCTAAAAATTGACATGCCCGCGCGATCTTTCCTTCTTTCCCTACTTGTATCCTTTCTCTTTACACACACACACACACACTTTCATGCACTAACCATACATGTCGAGAGACCAGTTGCAAGCTTTGAGCTTGTCCCGGTCCGAAGAGGCCGGGACCCACTGAGAGAGGTTAATGGAAAACATCGCAAACCGACGTGTAGGATGGTGACGGATCCCACGATCCAGCGGGGAAGATATCACCGCCACCTGCAGTGATAACACTCCAGTGATAACCTGCAATGATAACCCATTCACTAAACTAAAGAAATTTATGGCCACTGAATTTACGGACCCAAAAACCCCCAATCAACCCATCAATCGCGTCACGTAGCGGCTACAGCGGCACGACACAGTGAACCCAGCGCTTTGGGACGAAGAGAATCGGCTTGAGAGAAACATGCAGGACAGCAGTGCGATTGCACTTTGCGAGAAGACCGTGGGTTGAGTTGAACTGCTTAAGAACGGGAACGGGATGTAGCATGGAGTTCTTAATGTGTTGGGATTTATCAGAGGAAATCGGATGCGAGGATGCAGAAGATCAGACCACATATTAGAAAATGAACTGCGAGAATTTGATGGCTGCCTCGATATAATACTTACTATTTTACTTACGTTACGTTTCAAAATCAATAAAATTTTCTAGAATTCATCCACCGATCTTTGCCTTTAATTCTAATATCAATTCTCTGAATTGCGAAGTACTGCACACATGATGACGAAATGTAACTGAATCATAAAGCTCTTTCGTCAATGTACTCTCCAACTGAGAAATTCAAATTTAAATAATATTACATTCCGAAAAATACAAAAATACTTCAGAAATTTTGTTTGATCATATATGCTAGTGTACAATATATGATAAGAAAAAAGTCGAACCCCTGCCGTTGTATCGTGCAATAGAAAGAACTAGATAAAAGTCGCCATAGAAAAGTATAATGTATGTACTATAAGGCGAATCGCAAACCTCAAATATTGCTTCATGTTGTTCAGTACTTATTCTGCCAATCTAATGAAATGAGGAATGTTCCCAAAACAGTCACTATTCGCTGTATTTGTTGCATCAGTACATGTTTTCTAAATGAGCGATGTTAGGAACGAGTTTTCAAATTCGTGCGAATCCAATAAAGCAACATTATAAACAAGTTGCATACGCTATTTTTTGTATAACATTTTTTGTATAATTTTGTATACATTTATAAGAGGATCAAACTTAATATTGCGAAACAACTTCCTTGTGACGTCTCTGGTACTTGACATCTGTACGAGAAAACGGTGGTCGGCTGTTCCATTTACCGCTACCACCCCAAGATTCTCTGGTTGCGATTGGCTGAATGTGTGATGGCGCAATCATTCGTGCCGTAAAATCTAATACGTCATCATTTGTGACGTAAAGGCCTCGTGTCTTTTATGAATGATTTTATTGCAATAGAGAAGATCGTTTATAATGCTGGCATAAAAAATGTTTTATATTAACCAAAGTCCTTATCTGTATGTTGCGATATACTATAGCGGGGAATTAAAAATGTAATGCATTACATGTAATTATAAATAACAAACATTTTTGTAAGGAGACACATTGTCAAATGATTGCTGGACATTACGGTCATAAACACTAATATTTCCATTTAAATCACTCAAACTTCGAACTCAAATGTCTCTCCCCTTTTCGATACGTAGGGCAACCTGCCGAAACGTTCGTTCGACACAGTTTTAGTTGGGTAGAAATCTGAAATTTCTTTCTCAACGAAAACTCTTAAGTGTTTTAAATATATAGATAAGCACTTTCATCAGCAGTAATGTTTAATCGAATTATACAATGTTTGTGCCTATAATTAATTATTTGTTTTAAATGTTTATGTATTGCAATGTACGTTTCTTCCACCGCCCTCTTTGCCCGCCGCCCCTTTTGCCCGCCACTCTCTTTGCCAGTGACCTAGCTACCCGTTGCCTTCTCTGCCCACCCCCTTTTCTGCCCCTCTTTGTGCCCTCCACCTTTTCTGCTCGCCCCTCTTCCCGTCCGCCCTCTTTCTGCCCGCCCCTTTGTGCCCGCCGTCCTCTCTGCCCGCCACCCTTTCTACCCGTCGCCCTTTCTGCCCGCCACCCTCTACCCATCGCCCTCTACCCGTCGCCCTCTTTACCCGACGCCCTCTCTACCCGACATCCTTCCTACCCGACGTCCTCCGTACCCGACGTCCTCCCCCACGCCCTCCCTCCTCGCTGTCCTCTTTAACCGTCGCCCTCTGGCCGATCACACATCTGCTCCCCGCCCCTTCTGCTCACCCCCTTGTCTGCCGTCCCTATCCCCCGCCCCTTCTGCCCTGCCACCCGCTCCGGCTGCATCCCCTTCGGTCTGCCGCCTCTTCTGCCTGTCAATCCCTCCTGCCCGTCGCCCTCTTTACCCGACGCCCTCCTTCACCGGTCACCCACCCCACTCCCTGTCTGCCCGCCGTCCCTTCTGCCCGTCGCCCCCTCCGGCTGCCCCCCCTTCTGCCCCCCGCCTTCCGCTCACCGCCCACTGCTCATCACCCGCCTCTCGCCGCCCCGCCGCAAATGATTACGTGTTAATGCAAAAGCGCGGCGTCCCCCGCCAGCTGACCCGGGCGCCCATGAAATGTTTATTCGCGGCGGCTTTGCGCCATCCCGCTACCCGGCGCTGGGCGAGCGACTCGCGGCGTAATTCTGACGAACACTACGTTACCCTGGAAAACGCCTGTCAAAAATGTTTAAATGACTAGGTACGCTACGCTGCTGGCAGAGGAGGGGTCAGTTAATTATGCAACAAGTGAATGAAATTGGGTTTTTAATGACTTGATTGGGATTTGTAAAACAAATGCCCCAAACCGCAGGTGTTTCGAAAAAGACAAATAACTAACAACCTCAACTCATAAAACAGGAAGACGGCTCTTTACATCATAATTTATCCGTATTCCAAATAAGACATTTAAAACAAAGATGATATTAAAGCTTATACTAAATTTTTGCTCAACCGAATATCACGTATCATGAACCTGAACCTAAAGTAGTTTGCATTGGTTTGGTGCGGATCAATCGTCGTTTGCTTTACACCAGTCTCTCCCTCCGAGTTTTACCACAAGTACATGGCAGCTAAGCACGGTTTTAGATCAAGATGCGAACCGATGTAAGTCACGAATATACCTTGGCCAGGAGCGTATAATGCTCTAGCGATCTCGACTAGATCGACATCTAGCTTTCAGAAACACCCACTCTTACTTATATATTTCATTTTACGATTTGCCCATCTATTGAAAAAATTAAATTCGCAAATTGGTACAAAAGGAGCAAATAAGAGTTGCAAAAACTGCAAATTCCTCATTAGGGAATCACGATACATAAATGGGTTATACTAATACTTTGCTTATATATGGGTTATACTAATATATAACTACTGTTATAGAAATGGTTATACAGTTATATAAATGGTTATACTGTTATATAAATGGGTTATACTAATACTTTGCTTCAACATAAACCGCGTATCATGGATCTGAACCTGAACTACTTAAGAATGCGGAGAAGTGAAGGTTTACTTTACGCACATATACGCAAAAGGCAGAGTTCATTTTCTTTACACCTCCACAAAATGTTGGATTTTACAACTATTCATAAAAAATCGTCCTATTGTAGGTTTAGACTTCTTAAAATTTACTGTATACACCCAGAAGTTTAGAAATTACACAATTTTGCCCTACAATATTTTAGGCATTCAAAACCACACTTGAAAATGAGAAATTCTTATAAAATCAAGAACTTCCTCCACTGTGTAAAAAATCATGACGTAATACAAATGATGTGATATTTGAATCAGCATATTAAGATCAAACATAATCATCAGACCCCGTTCTTTAAAATCTCCACAGGTCAGAGCGATTAACCCTGCAAAAATTGATGCCTCGACACTAAATAATTTTTAAAAAAGGAGAAAAGATTGAAAAGTGGAAACATTTTTATTTCAATTTGAATAACAAACAATAGTTTTAACCTGACAATATTCCATTCATTAAATCCAGGGCGTTGTTTCTAAATTACACTTATAAGAATTAATGATCCCAAGACTGAAACGTTTAAAGGAACAGGTTAAGTCTATTCTGCACTTAACGCCGCCGCAGTTCGTACAATCGCCCAGCCTGCAGTGCTCCTCTTGGCTCATAAATCAGGGCTGCCAACAGCAGACCTCGTTACGCGGGTCGCAGGTGCATCAGGGCATGCGTTAGTGAGGTCGCCCACACTCGCATAAACCCAGATTTCCATAATTCCGGATTACTTCTATTTTTCCGTTCCTGTGCCGTATATCATAACCTATGCAGATCTGCTGGGCATGTCGTAAATAACCGCTTCAAAGTTCGCATTTCGGTGACCATCAGAAGTGCTCATGAACATTGCGTCGTTTTGGGAGTACTGAATGTCGGTTGAGTATCGAGTGAGTGTCGGTTGAATTCATGAAATTGATATAATTTACCATTCGGTGATCGTTTTCTACGACATTTAAGCCTCGTTGCCCCTTTCTACTTGAAATTTCCAAAATAGAGCAAAGAGAATCTTTACGAAGTTTAAAGAAGAGCGTGCCGTAATAATTTTCTTCCATAAAAACAGATCTGATCAAATGATTGGACTCACAACAAAATATTTAGAAGTTCTGATTTTGCCATATAATAGATTCCTAGAGCACTGAAAATAGTTTTTAAGTATAAACCTGCCGTCTGCCTTCTAATAACATAACTTTTATGAAGTGGAAATGTCGCTAATGAATATTAGGTAAGAATAGTATAGCGATTAACTGCAAATGGTTCTACGTGCAATAGTACAGGTGTTGTGTCAACACTCCGTATTGTAACTGTGTGACGTTTTTATAATGTGAGACATTCACCGATATCGCTTGTTCTGGTACACCAGTTTGATGTTTTAATGAAATTCAATTTTCAATCATTGCGAATTTGTAATATAGCTCATTATAATTAATTTGGTATAGGTACATACAGTTTACAGTGTATTGTTTCTTGATAAATACAATTCTTTGAAAACTGAATACTGAGTCTAATAATTTGAACAGAGTTGTAGCGTAGAAAGAACCTCCCCCCGCCTAAACACTGCCCAGAGTAACCCAGTCATTACAAACTAAACTGTTTTCTTTGTCCCAATCTTAATGGCAATTATTTTAACTTCGTGTACAGAATGTAGGGTTGTTTCACGTGAAGAATCCTTGTGGAATCACCCCTTCTATCCGATTCTGAAACAATCAGCGTGTACCATGCAATGCTCGATCACCTTTTCGTTGGGAACAAATTGATACCGCAGGTCCAAACAAACCAGTTCTTACGGTAATTCAGCAAGTTTCTTGAAATGACTGAAGTACTCTCGGAAGCGATTATACAGACACTCCCGTAGCTCCTTGTAATTTAAGGGCGCGCGCATTCAGAAGCAGGAGATTCCAAGTTGCTCCAAGCACGAACGCTGCACCGGCTCGCAAACGAGATCGAAGTGCAGTAGATCCCTGGAAGCAGGCGGAGGCGGAAGCACGAACCTGCCTCCCCCGCGCTGCCGCAGCGGGGCTTATCTGCGCGGGCCGCCTGCGCACGGAAGCCCCCGAATGCGAAGGAAATTAGCTGCAGACGCGCGTCCGCCGGCTGCCTCCGCCCAGCCACGCTTCGGCCCACCCGGCCCGATACACACGGCCCCGCGCGCTCTCGGCCTCGCTCCCTCTCGGCCCCGCCCGCTCTCGGCCCCGCCCGGACTCGGCCTCGCGCGCTCTCGGCCCCGCCCGGACTCGGCCTCGCGCGCTCTCGGCCCCACCCGCTCTCGGCCCGGCTCGCTCTTGGCCCCCCCTCGTTCTCGGCCCCCTCGCTCTCACCCCCCCCCCGCTCAGCCTCGCCCGCTCTCAGCCCCGCCCACTCTCGGCCCGGCTCGCTCTTGGCCCCTCTCGCTCTCGGCCCCCTCGCTCTCCACGGCCCCCTCGCTCTCGCCCCCATCTCGCCCCCAGCTCAGCCTCGCCCGCTCTCAGCCCCGCTCACTCTCGGGCCCGCCGCTCTCGACCGCCCGCGCTCGGCTCGGCGCTCTCGGCCCGCCCGGACTCACGGCCCGGCTCATCTCTTGGCCTCAGCATAGGCCCTCTCGGCTCTCGGCCCCCGCTCTCGCCCTGCTCTCAGCCTCGCCCGCTCTCAGCCCCGCTCACTCTCGGGCCCGCCCGCTCTCGACCCCGCCCGCACTCGGTCTCGCCTGCTCTCGGCCCCGCCCGGACTCGGCCTCGCGCGCTCTCGGCCCCGCCGCTCTCGGCCGGCTCGCTCTTGGCCCCCCTCGCTCTCGGCCCCCCTCGCTCAACCCCCCGCTCTCGCCACCCCGCTCTCAGCCTCGCCCGCTCTCAGCCCCGCCCACTCTCGGCCCCGCCCACTCTCGACCCCGCCCGCACTCGGCCTCGCCCGCTCTCGGCCCCGCCCGGACTCGGCCTCGCGCGCTCTCGCCCCCGCTCTCGCCACCCCGCTCTCAGCCTCGCCCGCTCTCAGTCCCGCCCTCTCGGCCCCCTGCTCTCGACGCCCCCCGCTCTCGCCCCCACGCTCTCCGCCCCGCCTGCGCCCGATTCCGCCCACTCTCGGTTCCGCCCGCTCTCGGCCCCGCCCGCTTTCAGCCCCGTCCGTTCTCTTGCTCGCTCGCAGTCCCGTCCGCTCTCGGTCTCGTCTGCTCTCGGCCCCGCCCGCTCTCGGCCCCGCCCACCCTCAGCCGCGCACGCTCAAACGCGCCACTCTCAATCCGCATTCTCATCTCGTATGTCTCATCCCACTCTAACCTGTCAATCTCTCCCGTTATCTACCTCACCACTCTTATCCCTCATTCTCTTTCCATTCCCCTTTCTCATCCCCCATTCTACTCCACTACTTTCATCCAAAATTCTACTCCGCCACTCTCATTCATCATTCTACCCGTCACTTGCGTACCTCATTTTACCCTACACACCGCTCATTTTACCCTACTACCCCCCATTCTAACCGCCACTCGCCTTCTATCGTTTTACCTTCCCACTGTCATCCCCAAATCCACCCGCCACTTTCATCCCTCAATCTATCCTGATGCACATTCCCTATTCTATCATCCATTCTCAATCCCTATTCTACCCGCTCATCCCCCAATCAATCACGCCACTCATACACTCGTTCTCTCATCCCCTCAATCCCTCCTCCCCAATCATTCCCCATTCTGCCCATTCTTCACCATGCTGCTTTTAACCCCTCTTTGACTCACCCCATCTCTCCTATTTCCCATTTTACCCTATTACTCTCATTTCTCATTCTACTCCCATACTCTTACAGTCCCAATCTTACACCCCTCAATCCTCACTCTGATCCTATTACGTCACCCATCCTTCACTCCTTCACTTTCATTCCCCCCCATCCCACATTACAATCATCCCTCACCTTTACCCCACCACTCCCATACCTATTTCCTTTCTTATCCCTCAGTATTACCTCACCACTCTCATCCACCGCATTATTACATCAGTCTCATCCCACCACTCTCACATTTTTCACTCACATCGCCCCACTCATCCCTGTCACTCTCTCGGCGCCCTCCGCCGCGCGCCTCCAGCGAAAAGGCCTCGTTCGAAGGAGCATGCGCCTCCTGAGCTGCGACGCGGGCGCGCAACGCTATTTATTAAGGCGACGTGCCCCGACCGCCCCTCACGCCCACGCCCCTGAGCCTCGCGCCGCTCCCAGGCGAGCCAGAAGGTGCACGGAGCAAACAGAGCGGACCCGCTGCACCTTAGTCTCTTTTGCGCGGACAGATTGTCTGGGGTGATCCTAGCTTAAGACATTTAGAATGTAATGCACAATCTGTAATGATCTGTAGGCCCAGGCACTAGTAATACACAACCATGAACGTTTCAATCCTAGTAACTAATAGTCAATGAATTAGTATAAACGAACTACAATTGCTAAAGAATGACACCGATTTCCTCGTCCTACCTAGTTTACCGATCTCTCTACTCTGGGCTACTTTTTCGGTTTTGCCGTACCCTCTTTCCAGCTCCTACGTATCGGAGCCTATTTTTATATTTTTTTCTCACCTATATATTTTTCAATTTTTTTCTTAATTTTTGTTCCCTTATAAAAGAATTAAAATATATCTAACAATATATACAAGAGTAACAACTGGTCCTTCATTTTTCCTTCATTTCAGAAATTTTTATTAAAAAATTTAGTGCCGTTTTTGAGAAATTCGTGTAAGAGTTTCTGAAAATGGACAAAATTAAAATCATTTTCACAGAAAATTTTTGAGTTTTCGCAAAGTTCTATCAGAAATCATTTCAAGGACTTATACTTACAAATGCAATGATGTATAAAAAGGTCCAAAATTTAAATATTAACGACGTGAGAGATATTAAAGAACATTTATATAAGTTTAAAAAATGAATAGAATACATCAAAATTGCTGTTATGTCGTGTTATTCAATGTATATATCACTACTATTATGAAAAGTTTAAAGAAAAAATTTAGGAATATCTTCTTTTTGAGAAAATCTTGTTTTTTAATATTGCTCATATTTTACTTCAAAACGCGGAGAAAATATTAATATTTTCAAAAAATATGCATCGTATTAATTTCAGAACAAATTGTAGAGAACATATTTCATTAAAAATATCTTCAATATTTTTTTGTAAGATGACGCCGAAAAAAAGAACTTTTGCAATTTACGGAAATTTAGAGAATCCACCTAAAATGAGTCATGCGCCATTTTTAAGCATTCTTTGTTCTTTTTGAGAAAAAATTACAAAAAGTCATTGTTGAGAAAATTTTGAAAATATTGTGGGTTCTTTAATGTACCCCCAAAATAAAAAAATTCAAATTCAAGGAGCCGCGATGACAGCCAATCGGGGAAGATGTTCTGGCCACTAGAGTTGCTCATAGACGTACGAACAAACAAACCAAGGACGAACCTTTTGCCGTCATCCATATTTCCTGTATCTAGAACCCACAATTCTAACCAGACAACGTGTTTAAGAATGTAATTATACTACGCATATTCGAACAAGATTTATCCATTTTCTTCATTAGAGCCCCGAATTAAGATATTTTCTGCAGAAAAAAATCTTTTTTGCAGAAGCATTACAATAACTCCTTTATGCTACGTTAGTGCTATGCCAGAAAGTAAAAACATAATTTAAAAATCGAAGGTAAAATGGTTATATAAACATTCGTTCGGTTTCTGAAGAATTGCCACAACAAACGATAAAATTGTGAATTGAAAAAGGACTTACTCTGACATTTAAAGGTCAGTCACTGAAGCTACCTAACATTACCGCAATATTTTGATAAACTCATTCGTCTCCATTACTCATTCTCTTCGTCGTAGGCCTCTTCGTTCCACACAAAAACGGACAATCTCTCCCCCCACCCTTTCTCTTCGCCCCTTCTCCAACATTCTTTCGCCTCATCTTTCGACCTAACCCCCGGCGCCGCCTGTCCTTCCCCGCCCTTAAAAATGGCGGCAGCTAAGTTGCGCGCTGCGGAGCTCAGTTGCGCGCGTCGGGGCCGCGCGGGTAACGTTTTTCACGCGCGAGAAATGAATCTCCTCGCGGGTATTATTTGTATTTGTCCCCCGCCCCCGGCCGGGCCCGAAAGTGACGCGCAGCCATCCGCCTCCACCAGTCTCCCGCCGCCTCTTAGTCCTCTTCAGGGGTTATTATTAACTCAAGCTGATAAAAAATGGTCGTCTAGCGCCTCTGCGTTATTAAAATGTTTCGTCTCTAAATTAGGACGTACACATGGGAGGAGACAATTCTCATTGCATAACATTTATTTACTTATTTAATCTGGAGCCTCATCCAACGCGTCACAGCCATGGGCTCGGGAGACCTGTGGTAGTGATGCAACAAAACATCATATTCTCAAACATCGATGTTAAGTTGTTTTTTTGAATGTTGGCAGTATTTAATCTGGTCCTAGAGCCTCGCCCATGGCGTCCCAGCCATGGGCTTGGGGGACCTGTAATTGTGATGCGACATCGACAACAAACCATCGATATTCCCGAACATCGATGCCAAGATGTTGGTTTAGTGACCTCTAGTATTAAATTCGGGGGCAACAAAATTCAATTTGACAGTTGTCGGGTATATTAATTTATAATTAAAATTTAACTAAAAAGAAAGTTAAAAAAGCCTCTCCACGGTTAAAATGCGACGAAAGACGAAGGAAATACCAGGAAATCTGGATCATCTCGGGCGAGAGATAGCAATCTCCTCCATCAAGGTCATACAAACCGCGTTCGTGTAGTTGGAACACACACAGTAGTACCAACAGTTATTACTTCATATTTTAACAATATTGTGGTAGTGGGACTTTCCATCCACGAACAAAACATCTAACTCAAAACATCCATTTTCAAAAAATATCAGCTTCAATACATCGATGTTAAAAACGTCGATATTTTTTTATAGAAACTTCAATGTTTTGAAAACGACATCGATGTCGCATCCCTAACATGTGGTAAGCAGGTCGCCATGCCTTACGGAATGCTTATTTGGAATTTTCTACCTGCGAGAAGCGTTCACATTGTCAACCAGCAACGTGAATGAGACAAGACAATGCAAAGCGACAGTTGTGTTGAGGCTGCAAAATAGCTTGTTTTTGGGAGAGCATCAAACGATGACTCGGGTTCATAACAAGATTCCTTCCTCCTTTTGTAACGTCGACGCGAGCGAAAATTCTGAAAGCCAATTACTTAAGAACTATTAGTTTACCTCAGCGTACGAATTATTGAGTATTGAAAAAGTTGTCGGTGTTACCGCGTCTGGGCGAAAATAAGATGGTTTTCTGTCGTAATTCGGGCGTAATACACTGTCAGGCAAGGTTTCGCGGCAAAAATTCTGTTCACGGAGTCTGCACTACCGTCACCAATCGTTAAAATCTAATTTTTCAATGCAGACCGGATGTGAATTTCTTAGCTTTTTACTGACAACGTGATCCTTTGTGAAACCGCTCGGCTGAAGATTTTCAAATGACTTCCGTGGCGTCTTATTTGGAAATACATCTGATTCTCAGAAATTGTTAACAATACGAAATTCTATCTGTGTTGCCGGTTTCCAGTAGCTGGCGCAATCTCGCGAGCATCTTTGAAAGCAGTTCAAATCATTTTCAGTCCTTCTAAAGAGTTTCATACAAAAGATGTATCACCTTTCTCTCTGGAAGCCCGCCCACGGTTTCTACAGAAAAAAATATTAGTATTAAAGTCCAACGTGGGGCTCATTGCTGTTAATTAGTGCCGAGGAATGGTTATAAATGATTAAATTCCAAGTACGGCGCCAAATTTGAATTAATTTTAGCCGCTTATGTGACAAGAGTTGAATTTTAACCCCTATCTGGGAATCGGGCCTCGTGTCGTGGCATGGAAGCTAGCACGCTAGTCATGAGCCGCCGGGTATCTTTATTTGTTAATTATTTTATAAATTTTATTTTATTTACATGCATTTCATATTTATTTATTGTTTTAAGTGTAGGGATCCTTCAACTACTAGGATCATACAATTCCATGAGTGATTTAATGAGCAAAAGTTATCACGAGATCAGTGGTTGGTAAATGGAAGACTGGGAGGCTGGAGATATAAAAGAACTCCGAAAATCCAGCAAAGAGCTCATTTTCCTCATCACAAATTCCATGCGGTTTCATTGATTATTTTGTGTTTCAGAGCGCGGCAATTTTTATGGTCAATAGGCCCGTAAGTGTAGTGTGTGTTTTATCGCGGGAGGTGGTGTTACTCTCTCTCTCTCTCTCTCGCAAGATTGTGAGATACGGCGCCGGTTACACGTCGGATTGCTGAGGTTTTCCCCAACCAGGCATCTCCCACCAGCGGGGCACCACCTCGGCTGGGACAAGCCCCAAGCCCCCGACCAGTCTCCCGGCATGTATGGTAATGTAGTGCATTAAGTGTGTGTGTAAGTAAGGAGTGAGGATAGAACAAGGAAGCGGACGGAAAGATAGCGCAGGGTCCGTGGCCCATTTGTTAGGGTACTTCTCCGGTATTCGCCTGGTGTTGTTTGGAGAAACCAGGGATTTCACGTGGACTGGCCGGCCATCGAACCAGGCCTCGGGGAAAGGCATACACATTAGGCTACACATTACACCACGACTTCTCTGTACATCCTTTATCTGTCAACTGTATTAATAAACGATTTTCTACAATTCTTCTGATAGTTGTATTCTTAGTTGTGTTATAATAATCGTTTGAATATTATAAAGACAATTAATAACTAATTAAATAATACGTACGTGCAACCTTTACAAAATTGGACATTTTGTTTAAGGTTTATGAAAAGTCAAGACTAAGAGAAAAATAAAATACAAGCAAGGAATTTGTCGCCACAGTTGTGCATAGTGCATTGTAAGACGATTACATTACGCAGAGCTCCATACTGCGCATTGAAGTCGATGGGGGAGATTTTTGGAAAATGATTGAAAACTGTCTTAATTACGTACATTGTTTACATAAAAAAGTGCGTAAGTGCATAGAAAACAAAACAATAAGTATAATAATTTTAAGACCATGACTTGCCATATACGTCTTCCAAGTCCCTTCGCTGTGGACATCACAAACGGCAGATGACAAAGCAGTGTGAAGTTGCATATTTGCAAACTGCCATTCACATAAAAAGTTTTAGTAAAATCTATATGCAGTAAAATCTATATGATTGGTACTTACTTGCGGAAATTTCGAAAACATTGGTTGTGATAATATATATTTTTATTTGAAGTAGTTATAATTCGTAAACTAATATTATAAAATTTTTCTATTTAAAAATAACTACGAAGCATATAACGAATTCGCAACTTCCCCTCACTGGGCACGTGTCAACGGGACCTGATACACGATTCGTTCGTCAACCCGTTCTGAAAGTCACTCACCCAGCTCTTTCGTCAAAGGCGCTGCCTACCATGTTCTCACTTTACACCTTCCCTCCCCACCACCAGCAACCCTCTCCCAGCGATAACCCAAGCCTCACTTCAGAGCTCCGCTCCGAACCGAGATGAGCGGTCGCCCTTCTTTAAAGCGAGTTGGGGAGGCCTATTCTAGAGCATGTACGGAATATGATCACTTTTTCCTAATAAATTTGAGGTGTATCATCTCTTAACACGAAGTTACAACTATAAAATTTCCCCTGAACGGTTTTTATTAGGTAGCATCGTTCACTGGTATTTGGCAGATACACGTCCTGTCGCAGTAAAGATATACCGTGCGCCAGGTGCCAAACAAACACCAAGTGCCTACGAAGAATTGCCTTCCAATCCGGGGAAACTATCGTTATTTTAATTCGCTATATGAGATTTCTCCCCAAATGTTTATTTTAAAATGATGTTAAAATGATCTCTCCTATGCCCTAGACCAGCGTTGTCCAACTGGTGGCCCACGGGCCGCATGCGCCCTGCGATGCCATTTATTGTGGCCCGTGAAAGTCTCTTGCATCCACATCCTTCGAGATCATTGTGCGTCTTGCGCACGTGCTCTACTGGGGTCAGCATATCCTTAATGTAAAAATAGGTGAAGTTTAGATTTGTGAATTTTTATCTAGTATTTTCAAAAAGTCAAAATCATCCCAATATATTTCCCTGCGTGATGCTTGATAAGACCTGATATCACGTATGGATTCATCCCCCCTCCTTTCAGAGCAGACAGACTGTCGAGATTAACAAGATGGGATCACGTGTGAATCGCCCGAGTAATGAAAATATGCCCCGCAGCCATATTAAAGGATCTAGTTGTGGTTCGTGAGGTCTTGCAAGTTTGAGATCTCTGCCCTAGACGTTTTTAACATTCAATAGATGAATTGCTACGATTGCAACATTGCATCAAAATACAAAATGTAGAAAAGTTGGAACCGAAAAGTACTACATATGCACAATTGAAAAGTGACAACGCTAAAAGTATTTCATGTCGTTCTTATGCTTCAAAAGTGATGAAATGGGAGAGGTTTTCAAATATAGAATAATAAAATCAGTATTCCTTGTGAACACATAGTTAAACATGTTTCTGAAAGTGTATTTGAAAATTATAATTACGTAAATTGGTACATGTTTGTTGCAGTAAATTTTGAAGGATTTCCTGCTATCCACCTTACCTTAAAAAACCAAATGAACAACTTCTAATCACCGAAAACTTTTTGTAAACGGACACAAGCGTCAGACGACTGATGTTGGACATTGCATATATTCATATACGCTCATTAAATATTGCATATGCAATCAGTCATTCTTCGAATTAAAAAAAACTCGCTATAATCGTTTAGCTACTTCATAACGTGATTACACAAGGTTATCCTTGCATTGTATTGTAGTTGGTCTTGAAAATGACGTAATGAACAACTGAAGTTCATCGTATTAATTCGTGTTCAAGCCTTCATTCTATTAATTTTAATATTTTATTCAAATTTGGTATTTTTAACTATAAAAGCAGCTAATAAGAATAACTGTGATAACACCTTTAAGTCCACAATCTTTCATAAAAGAAAATGTGGAGTAGAAAACTCCAACTCCTTTCTAAACGCAAATACTAATATTTTAAATTTATAGAGTCTGAGATTCTTGTATTGCAATTATTCAAAAGATCACCATTTTGATGTATTATTATTAATGAAATAAATTAGTAATGAAATCATACCAATACTTGGATTTTTTAATGATTTCGTCTGTTCTCCCCTAGCGAGGTCCGCTGGCTGCGCCAGAGCTGAAGCGGTGCGCTGCACTGCGTTGGCCCGGTCGGCCAGACGCGACGTCGCCACGTGCAGTCCCGCCCCGCCCCGCCCCGCCCCGCCCCCGCCCGTCCCCGTCGCCGTCAGCTGATCGCGCCGCTGCCATCGATCGGCTGCGTCGAGGGCGTGTCCTGCCCCTCCTCCTCCTCTCCCCTTCCCCTCCACGCACCGCCGCCGCCACCGTCACCACTACCACCACCGCCGTCGCCGTCGCCGCCGCCTCCACCACCGCCGCCAACGCCGCCACCGCCACCGCTACCACCGCCGCCGCCGCCGCCACCACCACCGCCACCACCACCACGACCGGCGCGCCGCGGCCTTGCCTTGCTTTCCGCTCAAATCTCCCGTGGCTGCCTCTCCTTTTATCCACTGCTTCCCCGGTGCGCCTACTAAAGCTGTACAAGAGCTGCTCTGCTCGCTCTCTGCCGCAACGGCTGTGTCGTGACGCCTGAAACGGCTGTTGGGTTGGTCGTTGCGCTTATGAGGCGGTTTGACACACGCCTCTGTTGTTGAATTAACCGAAAATCAACTTAAGTACTCGTGCGTGTAAGTACTCATACATATTCATTGCCGACATAAGTAATCGTCGGGAATTAATACATTAAACGTCATTCATTTATTGTGTTTAGAAAATGATTTGGAAATGAGACACTATTCTTTTGTTTTAAAGTAAAATATTCGCAAAGTTTCGCCCTCAAAGTAAACAGTATTTACACCTCGTTTGTAAAACTTCCTTTTCCTGTCGACGAAATGCTTACATCAATTTTATATCTTTTGATTTCGAGATTTAGGAGTTCATGATAGGATTTAAACACAGATTTTATCTAAGGTTGAAATACTGCTTTTAGATATCCTTCAGTAAAAGCTGTTATTTGTAGGGCATTTAAAGTGTTCTTAATGTTCAGTTTTTAGTACTAGTACTAAGAGTGAGACGTTACTTAAATGTTCAGACAAAACTGTGAATACACAAAGAAAGCAAAAAAATTTAGTTCTGATCGCATCAGCTACTACCGACCGTAATGTAACAAAGTGATTTCCATGCTTGAATTAAAATAAAACGAAAGGCAGTAAGTGTGCTAGAAAAATAGTGTACGACACACGTGGTAAAAATGATTTTACCATGAATAAACATTTACCGTGAATAAATTAAATGTATTACATGTAAAACATTTGGTCTTAGTATTACCAATGCAAAAACGTAAACGTAGTTATGTTTACCAGTTCTAGCAAGAACACTATAGCTAAGCTATGTCAGAATTGATTAGTTTCTCCTCCCCAATATTTATACTTGTATTCTCTCATACCTGTTTTTACTTTTCGAGGGAAGTAATGTTTTCATGACTTTTTCTTCTAATAATTTATCCGCAATATGTTCAGTACCTTTCATTTGCAAATATTTTATGGAAACAAAAACAATGCAAGGCCCACTAAAATAGATATTTTACAGAAGCAATACTACATCATGAAATGCATACCACGGGTGGAAAAGATGGTAGTTAAATGGGGGCATCTGGTTGAAATTTTTAAAATTTTAAAAAAAATTTCTGAAATGGAAACGAAAAAAATTTAAACGTAACATGTGTATAAAGGAGTATAAGTGCACTCATCGCGTATAAGAAAACATCGTGTATAAGAAACATACCACTCATGCAATTATCCCTTTTTTATACAGTCGTTTCGTTAATTACTATAATATTGATGGTAATAAAATTGGAGTATTTTCTGGATATGAATTGATTATTTTAAAGCATAATACTCTGGTTTGTTAGTTTTTTTCAATTTAAGGAGAATTTTACCGGAAGCTAAAAGAATGCTATACACGCTGACTGGCAGAATTTGTAGTTGTTCCATCGACCTCGTGAGGGGCGCTGCACGTTGGCCCGCAGCACCGTGCTGCAAAGCGGGTTGCCTATTCGCCAAAACCTCCAAATCCATTTACAAAGAAGCAAGTAGAAGCAAGTGTTATATAAGTAAACAATAATAGGTAACAGTTCAACAGATGGTTATTACCACAAGCGCCGTACTTCTAGAAAACTATACACGTGAAATTAGCACTGACTGATATGAAATCTAGTGGACATGCAAAGAAATTAAATGGTACGTTTTCTCAA
The DNA here is from genome assembly GCA_011170035.1 of Teleogryllus occipitalis. NCBI lineage: Eukaryota > Metazoa > Arthropoda > Insecta > Orthoptera > Gryllidae > Teleogryllus > Teleogryllus occipitalis. Next base: position 210,147 of record BLKR01001852.1, on the reverse strand, counting down.
GTAGATCATCGGGAGAAACGAGGAATATAACAGCGAATTATTAAGCATAGTCATTCGTGCGAAAGAGGAGGATGACCATTTGTGAGGAACTTTTATACTTTTCAAGAGCAAAAAGGATGTCAATTAACAACCACATCACTTAAGACGTTTTTCGGTATTATTTCCATTTCTATTGCATCTGAAATTACGAGAAATGATCTTCTGTATGAAGACTACTTCACAAGAATCAACGTGTGTAAAAATTGCACATACAAACGATTATTTTCATAACAACTCTTGTATTCTAAAAATGCATAAAACTAGTTTTTTTAAACGTATTCATAACATCTGAATTTCTAGTGGTACCCATATTTCAACTGAATATTTCCCTTTCTTGAAAATATAGCTCAATCGTTACATTTCTCTTGCCAGCAAACACCTGTAAACAAGTCTCTTATAATGAAGAGCCCGGTTAGTTTGAGCTCATCCGAAAATTCTCGTCTTAGCAATATTTTAAGTTTGTGTCCCACTCGAACTTGGAAGTGATATATTCTACTCCGTACTTCGAGTCGGTGAAGCTTGAAGACTTGGCTCGGAGCCTAGTCCTTGAAATTTAAACTGCAGAATGGAGAAGAATATTTTCTTATCTTGAATAAGATTTTATAACGGATGAATCTTCGTTTACAAAATAAATCTAAAGAGGAAAATTCTTTTAAGCTCGCTATGGAACATTTCGTCTATTAATTTAATTGCTAATCACCTCCGTATCATTACAATTCCAGTACTCTTAACAGCAAGTAAATGACATTAGATGAAATGATATTAAATGATATAAGTAAATATAATATATGCTATTAAACTATTAATATATATAATAATATTTTAATATTTTACGCATTTTGATTTAATAGTGCTGAAAATTGGATTTAAAAATACTCGAAAATAAAATAGACGCCCTGGTTTGGGTACTTGCCTCTATTAATTGAAGAGTTTATCTCCAAAGTGACGTTCCTGCATTTCCATTTTTGTTTTTTGTGGTTTTACATATAAATATTTTCTTAAGAACCTTTGCCATCATCCTGCCAAATATTGCATTCAAACATTACCTTTCTCCAATGATTGATTAATCATTCTGGGTGCGTCAACTGCTAAGGTAATTAGAACCGTAAGTGTAGTGCTTTTTTTGTATCGCGAGAGGTCGGGTTGATCCTCCCCAGCTGGATGGCGAGATCAGGCGCCTACCTACGTCGGCTAGTGGGGTTGGCACCGCACCAGCGTGGCACCACACCAGCCGGGACAAGCTCCATGCTCCCGACTAGTGTGGTAGTGTAGTGCGTGGGAGTGTAAGTCAGGGGTGATGATAGAAAATGGAAGAGAAAGGAAAGATAGCGCGCGGTCCGTGGCAGGTTATTACTAGGTCATTCGACTTATGTTGATCGGAGAAACCACAGAAAATTACCGATCGGAGCTGCCGGTCACTGGTATTCTCCTTCAGACAACGCGGCTGAATTCGACCTAGTTATGTAGCAGTGTGGAAAATCCTACCACCGTCGGACTCGAATCCCAGAACCTCCCGGTCAGATGCCCAGCAGCGACATCAGTTGATGCCCTGAACCACTTTTGTCGGTTTCTCCAATGTTTAATGATATGCAAAAACTGTTGAATATTATCTTGAATTATGAGACTGAATACTTTTGCTTCCTGAAAAAGTGTTTTTTGGAGATACGTCAAGCTGAAAACAATATTTTCAATTGGGCAGTGCGCGTTTCTGTAGCCCTGAAATGAAGGTCTAGAGCTATAGGAGCTTGCAGCGCCGTGCTCTTTGCTGGAAAATGCCAGGCTGAACTTTCGCTTGCCGGTGCTGCTGCCCCCAAAGGACCGTGGCGGGGACGGGGAGGAGGCGAGGTTTCATAGTGAGGGCCCTCACGGCAGTGGAGGCCAACCCCTGCTACCGTACTTTGCTACAGAGCAAACTCACTCGCTGCTACTACTGCAATAATTCATTGCACGCATTTATACGTTTCCATAGTGCAAGTTAACACTGTATATTCTCGAGTGTGGGAGATTAACTATGTCGCATGGATTTGGTTCCTCTTCACCGGTTTACACTGCTTACCTCAACAGAGTGAGTTTAGCTCAGAGTCAGCATTGCTATTGTCCCTGCAGCGACCCTGACTGAGATGTCCTAGGGTTCGAGTCTCGACGGAGAAGATTTTCGGCTCTTGTGTTATACTATGGGTAGAATTCGCTGCTGCCTGAAGAATTCCTGTAGTCGTCTCCTCAAATCTGTAGTTTTCTGTGGTTTCTCCAATCAATACCAGGCGAATGCCGGAGCTGTACCGCAGGTATATGGCCATGGACTGCGCGCGATCTTTTCTTCCCCTCCCTTGTCATATTTTCTATCCTTACATTCACGCACACGCACGCATCGTCTCATGTATTATTTGAGTAGTATAAACACATTTTGCGGCTCGCACACGCAACCAATCTTTTTTAACGAGGTCTCTAAAGAAATAGAATTTCATGGAGACGGGACGAATTGCACTTTTGCTTTAAACAATATGAAGGATTTGTAAAGGAATCACACAGCAATATTCATGTCAAAGGCAACCCGCAACACTCTGCCAGTATTATTGTTAAATAACTCCTAAACGAAGCGTTCTAGGGTCTTAAACACTTAAGTTTTGAGGCTAAAGACCTAAAAAACATCACACCGTAAGATGGGATGAGATATTCATAGACATTCCATTAATTTTTTGCCGGTTCAGTGCTTATCGATACTATCAATACTACCTATACATGGAGGAATACAAAATATATTTTTCCATTACCTATATTTCAGCCATTGGTGCTGGTTTCCATCATTGTGACGTCACGCTTAGAAATCTTAGATTCCTATTTACGCTATCTTACGCTGCCGTGGTTTGCGCAGACTGGCGAGGTTAATGTGCATAATTATTAATTCAAGATTCGCTCTCGCAGCAACAACTAGAAGTAGTATTAATAGTTGCTTGACACACATGAAGATAGTTTCGCATGCGTGTAGTGCAACCATTCATTTCACGTTTGGCCGTGGTTTACAAGTGTTGTGTACCTAATTGTGGAGGGATGTACGATGGAAACGGGCCACATGTTCCCATGTTTCAGTTTCACGATACCCTTAGGAAAAATTGGGGTGGAGTTTAACATGGGAGAGTTCTCGCACGGGTACGCTAGTATACACTTACACTAATATGCTCTACACTACCACTCATAACGGTAGATTAGTGAGACCAGTCGGGAGCTTTTAGAGCTTGTTCAGCTAGGGGCGATGCCGTTCTGGAGGCAATCTAGAAGGGGAACCTCCCGCAAGCCGTAGTCCAGATCGGCGCCGGACCTCATCATTGACAAGGGGAGAAACACCTCCACCTTCCGCGATAAAAAAGATTCACCACACAAACGGGGATAATGATCATAGCAGTTGACGTGATTGAGAACATCAATCAATCACTTCAGCTATACATAATTTTAAGAATGGTTGTTTGTTACGGAATTTGTCTAAGTGTTCAAAAACTCTCTGATATCATTTTAGAATCATTTATTTTTAAATCATTCATTTAGGATCTAAAAATTGATACCGTCACGCAAAAGTTTTTTCCAGTGTTTTTGCGTGAAACAGCAGAATCAGTAATATCTACGACTCACTACCAATACCATTTCTTGGACTAGACCGACCAACTCAAAAACGCCTGGTATTTCCAACAAAAGACAATTCCAAGAAAGAATTGGTTCGGTCGACTTCGCGCACGACACTATTCGGGGAACTCATTTCCGACGAGACCCTGACCTTCGCAGAAAAATGGTTGTGTATGCTTACAATTTGTTTCCAAGAAAAAGACTTAAATGTCGGTGAGTTGTGGGTCGAAAGTATGTTTGTTATGGAATACTTTTTTCTTCCAAATGTAGTCTGATATTCGACTGTTGAAAGTTTATATTGATTGTCATTTGCACGTTACCTCCTCGGTCTCCAGGGAACACATGAACCGTTTTTCTTCACGTGAAACTAAACTTCAGTCTCTTCTGCATATTCACTCACATTTATCATTATGTTCTATCGTTATTTATCGTATCTATACATTTAAAACACGAAGGGTTTTCTTTTAGAAATAAATTTGAACTTTCTACTAACAAATTCGTGATTTTATCTTTAAATGAAAAGTCCCAGAATGTCAGTTGCTGTTATTAACCGATGTTATAGTAAAAACAATACATTTTAATAATATCAAAGTTAATTTAAGATTGTCAAAATATTATGAAAATATTATATTTAATAATATCAAAATTAATATAATTAACGCTTATCTGCCGTCAATTTGCTACAATAAAATAGTTTGCATTCGTCATTTTGTTTTGTAGTAATCGATCTTGGTGTAGGATATTATTGGATGTTGACATTCTAGTTGGCAATGAAAGATATCTTGATTGTAATGTTTCGAGATTGAGTGTTTTTAAATACAAAGGTTAGTAAGTGTAAATAAACACAATGTCCAGCAATAGTCTGTCACAAATTACCTTTACAAAAAAGAAAAAAAGTTATTATAATTATGTGATTTTAAGTTACGTCACGTTTGAGTTACTTTACGTTTGAGTTACATTACGTTGTTTACGATTTTGAGTGAAAGGTGATGGAATAATAACTAACTAAATAACTAACTGTACGTATGTTATAGTGGGTTTAATAGACTATAGCTTAAGTGTACAGATCTTAGTTAATATAACATTTCAATTACATGTACAGAAACATGTTTAACTCTTGTTAACAACGCATAGTAATTCCAGGATGTGTAAATCTCTTTGTTCCAGGAAGTTCCAGGATGTGTAAATCTCTTTAAATTTAGTCATTGGTAATAAGTATTTAACGATATGAAACAGAATTTTTGTGGTTTTCGATTCTCCGTATAGTATTTTTTCCTTTTGTAACATTTCCTTTGCTCATTTTGTGGGATGTGGGGTTTAGCTAGCATTTAATAAATTTCCAATGCGTCATGTTAATCGCGACTGTAGCTTTCTGAACAGTTTAGTCCTGGGATCGAGTGTGGATGGTGGTGTACTGACGTTATCAGTTAAGTAGCTGCATCAGCCGACGACTACGCTAATTTCGGTGGTTCCTTCCGATAAATTCGACGTAATCCTGTAAGCAAAACCTTAAATAAATGACCGACTACGCGCCATCGTCCCTTCCCCATTTGTGAGTGACTACTTATTGCTTCCGGGTGCGTAAATTAACGAGGTCATTATTCCGGAAAGTGTAGTGCATGTTATAGCCTAATTGGTGGCGGTCTACCTCCTCCACTGGAACAGGAACCGACTTTCGGGGGTCATCGCCGCCGACCTACAAGAGGTTTCCTCTTTCAAGCCATAGTTAGGTATGCATCAGCTCAGCCGCGACAAGCTTTAAGATCCCGACTGATCTCTCGTCATGTATATGTGATTGGGTGAACGGGTAAAGGGACAAAGGTGAAAAAGTAAAGTTCTCGTGTGGTCTATGCCTCGTTGTTAGGGTTGTGCTCCGGAATTCTAGTGAAATTGATCGGGAAAAAACACTGAAAATGACCGTTCAGAACAGCCGTCCGCTAGGATTTTCCTACATACAGTGATTCAATTCGACTCAGCTACGCAGATTGTGTCGAAAATTCACCTCCATCGACAGTTGAACCCCAGGGCACTCCGTTCCACATTGCTGCAGAGGCAACAATGTTTCTTTTTTCCCATGTTACCCCCACTACCTGAAAGTGTATGGAGAGAACTGGTTTCTCTCATCCCCGGACGCTGTATCTTCATTAAATAAAAAAATATTCCGACAATACAGAGAGTTCATAGAATTCAATTCCAAACCCATTGAGATCCGTAGAACCCGGGGAAGAATAGAATACAGCAGTTACAATGTTTTCGTGGAATCAAAGAGCTTGTCCTTCTTGGCTCCGCAGCTGCTATTATAGCACATACTACAAACTTCATCTCGGTCGCCGCATAGAAGAGACCACAAGAGCTGCCAGGCGGGCACTCGTGCTGGAGGGCCTTCTATCGCTTGGTTGGGTGTGGGGGCGTGGTCGAGACCAGTGCTAGAGGCGGCGGCGGCAACGGAAGCTGAGGCGGAGGCGGTAACGATGCAGTCGGTGGCGAAAGCAGAGTGACGAAAGCGGAGGCGGTGGACATGGCGTGATATCTGTGGCGGAGGTGAACGCGGTGGCGGTGGCGGTGGGGAAGCGACAGGCAGTGACGAAGGGGAATCGGAGACGTAGAGTTGGAGGTGGAGACGAAGGTGAAGTCTTTAGCGAAGGCGGAGGTGATGGTGAAGGTAAAGATAGTGGCGAAAATGGAGTCTGTAGCGAAGGTGAAATCTACGGCGCAGGTGGAGGAGTTAGCGAAGGCGGAGTTTATAGAGAAGGCGGAGACGATGGCGGTAGCGAAGGTTGATGAAGTGGCGAAGGGGGAGTCTGTGGCGAAGGCGGGGTTCCGTGGTGAAGACAGAGCCTCTGGCAAGGCGGAGTCTGTGGCAAGGCGGAGTCTGTGGCAAGGCGGAGTCTGTGGCAAGGCGGAGTCTGTGGCAAGGCGGAGTCTGTGGCAAGGCGGAGTCTGTGGCAAGGCGGAGTCTGTGGCAAGGCGGAGTCTGTGGCAAGGCGGAGTCTGTGGCAAGGCGGAGTCTGTGGCAAGGCGGAGTCTGTGGCAAGGCGGAGTCTGTGTCTGGCAAGGCGGAGTCTGTGGCAAGGCGGAGTCTGTGGCAAGGCGGAGTCTGTGGCAAGGCGGAGTCTGTGGCAAGGCGGAGTCTGTGGCAAGGCGGAGTCTGTGGCAAGGCGGCGTCTGTGGCAAGGCGGAGTCTGTGGCAAGGCGGAGTTTGTGGTAAGGCGGAGTCTGTGGCAAGGCAGAGACTGTGGCAAGGCAGAGATTGTGGCAAGGCAGAGTCTGTGGCAAGGCGGAGTCTATAAAAAGGCGGAGGTGTTGGCGTGGCGGAGGAAGCGACGACAGAGAAGGTTTCGGCGCCGGAGACGTAGGTGATGGTGGGGAGGGGTGAAGGCGGGCCGGTTGAGTCGGAGGCGGCGGCGCCGGTGGCGGACCTGGAAAGTTGGGACCGCGCGAGCGTAATCTGCTTCCGGCCCTTGAGGGGTTTCCAGGAATAGCCCGGAAGGGCGCTGGGCCGCAGGCGACTTTTGTGCTTCCGGCGACAGCGAACTGCCAGGCGGCGCCGGCCAGGACGCGGCTCTTGAACACGCGAATTTATAATGAAGCAAGAGATGAATATTAATTAAAATTACACACAAACTAGAATTTGTAGTTGCGGGAGCAGTAACTGAAGATTCCCAAACCGGAGTGTTCAAGGTTCAAATCGCGACGTGACGGTAGCAGGATTTTGTTCACCAGATAAGTGGCTGGGGTGAATACGCGCACAGCCTGTAATAAGAGTTCTGGAGGCCAATTGCTTTGATCGATTGCCTCAATTTATTCTAATGCACTTCAGGCGGTTGCCAGAGCAACAAACTTACCTTGACCCATTAGTACCCGGATGGTTATTGCTGGGCGTCCCGCGTTCATTGCCGTGCGCAGGGACATTGTTGGATTGATTGATTGATTCGTGATTACGGGCGCGTCAACCGCTAAGGTCATTAGTATTGCAAGAGAATTACATGTTTTTATCAGGGGAGACGGCGGTGATCTTCCCCCACTGGAAGGCGAGATCCGGCGCCGACCTGCATGTCGATGTACGGGGTTTCCCCCAATCAACTTGCTCCCACCAGCAGGGCACCGCCCCAGATTACGTGATAGTGTAATATGTTTATAAGTGTGAGAGGTACGGTAAAAATGTGTAAGGGGTGAGGGAAGAACAAGGTTGAGGAAGGCAAGATAGCGCACGGTACGTGGCTCGTTTCTTAGGGTACTCCTCGGCTATTCGCCTGGTGTTGAGCGGAGAAACTATGGAAAACTATCGATCAGAGCAGCCGGCCGTTAGAATTCTCCTCCAGATAGAGACTGATTTCGACCTAGCTGAAAAGCTAGTGTCGAAAATACTGCCGCCGACGGGACTCGAATCTCGGATCTCCCGGTCAGAGACACTGCAGTGACATCAGTTGATGCCCCTAGTCACCTAAGCGAGTGGTATTGTTGGAACTATCTGGTAGCGTGTCTTAGCAACGTATTATATTTTTGATCCGTTGTATTGTTGAAACTCTCCAAAGCACCAAACTCTTGGTTAAATGAGGAACTTTTTGTCTATCATATTGTGACATACCAATATGTGAGACATAATATGATACAATATTTATTATAAACAGCATAAATTATAGGGATAAATATAGGTGAATATGCCAGCATAGCAACGGTAAACGAGCCGTCGTCAAGGTCAACAATCTTCATGCAGTGACAATCGCGGTTCATTTTGTATAGAATTCAGGGATTGGCCGAAAAAGCAGTGACAGTCGTGAAGACGGCTAGTTCATTTTGTAAGAAATTTAGGGATTGGCTAGGTACGGAAGTACATCAAGTGTTGTCTGTAAATAAACAATCGAAAAGATGGACCGAGTTTTGCAGGGTTGAAAGAATATGATAGGTATTCATTCTGACTGATGTCGTGGTGTTGAACGGATCGTGCTCCAATTAATGTTAGGAGGTTTTTGGGACTTGTAAGCATCTACTAGGGAGTAGATATTAGTAGAACTTTGAATTTGAATGCTATGTGTGGACAGTAAAACTTAAAATATTTCAAGTGAACGAGTTAGAAGGACATTGAGGGCTTAGGCGAAGTTATCAGTAAGTGGCCAGGAATGCTAACAGCAGATAGTTTATTGATCGTTGAGAATTCAGCATACGCGTGGGATGAACTTGGAATTCGTAAATTGGCGAACGACTTAGACTTTATTAACTTCGGAAACAGTGATGAACGGTGATTGAAGTGTGCTTCTGCAAGAAAAGAAGAGAGAAGATGGACCTGAGGACAGCGACGTCGGAGAAGAATGAAGATGGTCCAAGAGCGTGCAAAGACGAATACGACATTATAAGGTTGGAACAGGTCATGACCAAGGTTTTGTTTTTCCATATTGTGTAAAATTATAAAGTACCAAAATTGTTTAATAAATTTCCATGTTTTGTGAAATGAATACATGATTCTCATTGAGCCAATTCTAGTAACGAAGTAGCAAGATAGAAATATATTTGCTTTTCAGATTCCTCGACCACTCTGTATATATGGCAGATCGGATAATCATCTATTAGCGTACAATAGTGATTATTTCTATGTAACCCATCGACCCAGGTAGCCGGAAACTAATTTATTTATAATTAGAGTTGAAGGTTGACTTGTATGATAGTATTAGCGTAATCTTTTCCTGGCGCCCATTTATACAAATTCGGAACGGATTACATTGGAATAAATCATCAATATATTCAGTTTATTTCAAATGGCGCTCCAACTGGGGCTGATTTTGTTTTAAATTACACAGTTTATTTCAATATATTCTTGAATTGTTGATCTTTGTTGCTATCCCTACAGCATTGGCAAGTGATCGCCCGTTAGGTTAACACTGGACATGGCCACAGACAAGGAGCAACTACGCACGATTTTAGAAGATTTTAACCGTCGCATCTAATGAGTAATCCCTGGTCACATCTTTCTGAAATTTCAAAACTTACTTTGTGATCCGTTTAGGACGTACGTATTATCTATTGATGATGTAATAAATGTGGGATGTGAAAAATGTATGTTCACCAGAAATAAACGCCCACAAATGAGGACGCTGAGTGCTTATTGAATCAACGGATCACCAGTGGCCCCCGAATCCGTCTGTGGACCTCACACGAGCGATTCTTCATCTTTGTGTTGTTCTCATTTCCACTTCTATGGCTCTGTGGAGAACGCACTCCCCTTGCCATATTCCTTATGACATCAAAGCACTTCGGCAGGCCGCATGTCTAACGGAAAATCGAATCGGGCTCTACCTAAAGTAAGTCATAGCAGAATTAAAAAGTTCTGAGATAAATGCAATATTAATCATGCAATTAGTGTAATGTAAGATATAGTTTACATTTTCCTTTAAAGTTTTGGTTGGTTTTACCTCGATTCTCTTGAGTCAAAATTCAAGATTTCCGAGAAATGAGGTTGTAGACTGCTTGCGAAATTAATTGAGGCAATTGCGAGAGGTGAAACCAAGGGTATTTCCAGACCTGTTCGTAAACGTAGGAAAACGCAAACAAAGAGTCTGTTGTTTCACGTGCGGTTCAGGAGTGAATTCAAATATTCATAAACAAGAAGATGCCTGAGGCTCTAAGGGTAGCAAGAAAATTGATCTTGGGAACGTGTTATTCATACAGCAGTACGTTACATATTCCTCAAACGCGTAATATTTACTCCTCTTACTACACAAACGTCACTACCTGAAATCATTTTCATACCTTACGAAATCCGTGTATGCATTTTTGTGATTTAAAAGGTCAGTCGTAAACTATTTAAAAATTAATGTCCTTTAATATCACGTCAATGTGTGTGATGAACGTAAGCTGTGATTTGTAATCATCGTTATAATGAACGTAAGCTGTGATTTGTAATCATCGTTAAAATGGCTTTAAAACTTATTTTAGACGTCGAAAAGAAATATTTAGGAGAGTGTTTCAAAATGTTGAAAGGTGATTTAAATTGGCCAGAAGTTATTTTGTTTTTACGATTTTTATTTTGAGAAAGTTATGGTATGCCAAGATTACGTTTTTCCTATTCGGGGAGAAATTGAAAGAAAACGATATATTCGGACTTGTGATGAGTGTCCATGGTTTCTTTACATACACACAAACTCTGTAAAAATAAAAAAAAACAATAAAGGAGTTTCGATTTTGGCCGAAAAATGCAAACATTTTTAATTGTAATATTCGGCCTCTTCTCGTACTGCGCGTACCGACTGAATTTTCATACCCAGTGCGTCACTGCTTACAACACACCAGACGCCATGCGACATAAAGGTTCCTAGGAACAGACCGTTCTTCATTAAATATTAACTATTGGCATGTTGCGTTTTGGAACAGCAACTTTTCTTGCATTCTTGGTATGAAATGAACTGTTGTACTGGCTATATTACGTTATTGAAATATTCATGAGGACTGATTTGGTTAAAATATTTGTTTTTTTGCTGTGGTGTTAGAGAATATTTTTGTTGTTCTTGAGCAGTGTGCGTGCTATTTTTTGGAAAATCATTTTGGGAGGTTTTCAGCAACATTTTGTTGCTGTAGTGGAGAGCCGTAGTAATAGAGAGATTGAAAATGAGCATTTTTTAAATAATAATCGTGTGGTGGAACATTTCATTTAACGGTGTTACACACGCGACATTTAACATTGCTTATCAGCTTAATTTTCACTGATGAGAAGCAAATGTACGATATCTCTTTGCCGATCGCCATTGCTTGATTAGTGCCCCACCAGTCAGGGGTAGTATGTAATGAACGTTACTTGGCTATTCGAGATTTTCCATCATACGTTGTTCGGCAAAAAGTGATCTTCTTTGACAATCTACATGCCATAGAAGTTTTGTAACATTTATCCTGATAGCTAGGGACTAGGGAACGCACCCAGAGGTTTAGCTAGCATTTAATAAATTTCAAGTGCATTATATAATCGCGACTGTAGCTTTCTGAACAGTTTAGTCCAGGGTGGATGGTGGTGTATTGTCGTCACCAGTTAAGCAGCTGCGTCAGCCGACAACAACACTATTTTCGGTGATTGCTTCTTTGAAAACCTACATGATGTAGAAGTTTGTAACATTTATCCTGAGAAAATGTATAGTGGTTTAAGTACGAGAAATGCTGCAGCGGACGGGGGCGCGAGGGCCGTCCTGCGAAGAGACACTGGTGCACGGCGTCGCCTCGCGTCGCCCTTGCGGCGTTCGCCTCTTCACCGCCCTTCGCCCGCGCGGCTAGGGCTGCCGGGGCGGCTGCGGGCGGGCGGGCGGGCGGGCGAGGCGCGTGTATTTATAGGCGCGCGCACGGCCGCACACGCGAGCGGGGGCGGCGGACGCCTGCCTGCGTGCGCCTCACGGCCCCTCCCCCTTCCCTGCTCCCTCTCCGCCCCCGCCGCTGCGTGTCAATTGGACACCCCACGCCCCCCGGCCTCCACCGCCGCCGCCGCCGCCCGCGCCTCCGTGGCCACAAGGGTGAAATGGGTCAATACGGCTCTTCCATGCGGCCCTCCGCGGCTGCTGTCGGCCCCGCTGGGCCCACAGGCCCTGCCGACAGCGCTGTCTCAGAAGCGCCCTTCACTCGCCATCAAAGTTCCGGTTCCACCCCAAAATCCACCCCCATCCCCGGTACTCGCGCTCTCACCCAGACTCCGCTGCCTCCAACCTTTCCGCCTGCGCCGGCACTGGCCCGTTCAAGGCCACCAACCCTTCCGTTTTACCCTCGGTTCTGACGGCCGACTCAATCCCCACCACTACAATCCTTCTACTCGCGCCATCACTACCCCCAATCCCCTCCACAACACCAGAAATGATTAGTGATGCGACATCGACAACAAAACATCAATATTGACCTGCATCGATGATCAAAATTGAAATATCGATATTAATAATACATCAACTAAAACTTATCGATGTTTTTGAACTTCAACGTTTTAAAGTTGGCTTAGTAAACATTAAATTCGTGCCCAACAAAATTTTGTGTGATAGTAATCGTGCATATTAATTTATAATTAACATTTAATTGAAACAAAAATTAAAAATGCCTCTCCATGTGCCAAGTACGGGAAAAGACGATGGAAATACCGGAGCATGAGGATCATCTCGGGGCAGGGATGGTAGTAATCAGCTCGATATAGGTAGTACAAACCGCGATCATTTGGTTCGAACACAATCACACAGTTACAATCATACATTACCTGTACCATTAGTTATTACTTCATATTTTAACTTTTACAAAATTGTGATTATGGGAATTTTTCATCCACGAAGAAAACATCGAAAACGTAAAGACGTCGAGTCAAAACATCAATGATCAAAAAAACATCGGGCTCAATTTACACTGATGTTTACAGCATTTTTTATAGAAACATCGCTGTTTTGAAAATATCGACATCGATGTCGTGGTCGACTGGTGCCATGTCCCAGACCCGTTCCCAACCATTACATCACCGTTACGCCACCACAGGCGCTGGTGTCCAGACTCAGACTTCTCTCCTTCCACCCGATTGATTGATTATACTGATTCCGCGCGCGTCAACTACCGAGGTCATTAGGCCCGTAAGTGTAGTGCATTTTTCACCGGTAGGTGGAAGTGATCTACCCCCACTGGATGGCGATATCCGGCGCTGTCCTACTGTCGACTAGCGGGGTTTCCCCTGATCAAGTATCTCCCACCAGCGGGGCACCACCCCAGCCGGGAACATTTCTAAGTCCCCGACCGGTCTCCCGGCATGTGTAGTAGCGTAGAGCATGTTAATGTAAGTGTGTGTGTGTGTGTGTGTGTGTGTGTACGGGGTGAGGATAGGACAAGGAAGAGGAAGGAAAGATCGCGGGCGGTCAGTGGCCCGTTTGATAGGGTACTGCTCTGGCATTCACTTGGTGTTGATCGGAAAAACACGGAAAACTATTGATGACTACCCAGAGCAACCGGCCGCTAGAATTCGCCTCGTGTCGAAAATCCTCCGTCGGGACGCGAACCTAGGACTTTCCAGTCAGAGGCACCGTAGTGACATCAGCACGGCACCATAGTGACTTAGCCTGACGCTCCTGGTCCCCACCCGATGGTGATCACGACGCAAACCGTCGAGATTCTAACTCAAAATTCGAACCCGAACGCAGCGATCTTATTCGGGGAAATTCTCCTTTGTAAAGACAACTACAATCGACTACAGTTATAGTGAACTCGGATATAGTGGACCCTCGGTTATAGTGAACTTAAGTCACTGGTCTCATTTCACTTACATTACAAATAAGCATAAGAAGATTCGGTTATAGTGAACCTGAACCTCAGGTATAGTGAACATAGGAAATACGCCATGAAAATTAATTCCCTCTTGGAAAAGAACATATCCCCTCAGTACCACAAATTCCAATACTAGGCAACTGGAAAAAAATATTAGCCAACGGACATATTCGAAGAAGTGGGACTTCCCACAACGCAAAAGTATTGACGGGTATCAAGGCTGCATTACGATTCTTAGGAGTCAGTGAACAATGCGGAATCAAGTATGGAGAGAGCCGGAAATATCGAGAAGAATGTAGAGAAACTACTAATGAAAAATGTATGAATCAACAATTGAAAATAATTGATTTTTTAAGGATAAATAAAGATATTGAAATGTTTAGTTCAAGCTGTAAATGTATTTTGCTGTATATGTTAATAAAATTAATCATTATGGAGAAATCCTATTTAATTTTGGCATCATCGGATATAGTGATCCTCTGATATAGTGAACTAAAAATTTTAGTCTCCAGAAGTTCACTATAACCGGAGTCGACTGTATATACGACTGGTACAATTTAGCTATGGAAGACTCCTTGACTGGTGATGAACGTGCAAATACATTATTTTGTTTGTTTTTGTGATTAGCTTACTTAAACTGCACTCGAGCAAATGCGTGTGCTTCTGCTGTGTTTGTCAACTTATGTGGAAATGAATAAAATTTATTACTATAGCTATTTCGGAAAAATAGCTTTTCTTTATTCTCTCTTCCTCTATAATATTTTTATCACACTTAACACCTTTTCTATTTTTTAAAAATATTTATTTTTATTGATTTTCACGTGGAATATATCGATCAGTTAAACACTTTACAGATGTGTTTTCTTTCCAGGCTTATGTCAATTTAAAATCTAAGCTAACTTAACCTAAACATCGAAGAGGATACTCTAGCAGTGAACCTCGTATTTATGCATCTTAGTTGGCTAAAATTTTGAGAAAGTCTTCAAATGGAAATTTATTTTTTCTTGGAGTGTGGGTTGGGTTTTATCGCTAGTTTAAAGTGGGATGCTGCATATGTGTGTGTGTGTGTGTGTGTGTGTGTGTGTATGTATGTATGTGTTAGTTTTGATAGAAGTGTGATATTTGAGCTATTTGATTTATTGTTGCATTGGTGTTTAATTCAGAATAAAAGGATGTGCTACTGATGAACAAGTGGGCATTTGTGAATAATCGGATGTATTTATTTTGAATGATTTGGAGTTTAATGGTGCTTGTATGGGTTACGTTTGTTCATTTTAGGTATGGGTAGAGCATTAGTGGTCTTGTTACAAGTTTTATATTTGGTTATAAAAGAGTTAAGAATTTGTATATGGGAGGGAATTGTGCTTTTTGATTAAGTGATCAGAGTTGATTTAGTTTCTTTCTTGCTTTGTTTAATTTTGATGTCTGTATGGCTTTTACGGGTTAGTTTTGTATCAAAGAAAAATCCTAAGCGTGTTAATGGGTTGTAGTTAATAGTGAATATGTGAATTGGAGTCCGGGTGGTGAAAGAGTTGTTTCTTACAACCGGAGAGAAGGCAGTACACTTCCTGGGTGATGAGCTTTTTGCTACTCTGAAAGTTGATTTTCCAGTTGACTCTGATTAAGTTGAATTTTCCAGATCTTACAACCAGCATTAATAAGAAATTGAAAATTGACTCTTTACCTTAAAACAATTTAAATGTTGAAAGTATCAGAACACGTTTTCAAAATTTCTTCTCGTGACAAGTCATGTGAAGTTCTTTCAAAAAAGAGAGAATCGTCCAAACTTCCTAATGCCGCAAATATATCGGACAGTGACAGTGTTGAATGAACATGCACCGTTGGTCCTGATAGAGCCCTACTGTATAACTGATAATAAAGAAACTGTTCGAGTTAGCTTGTCTTCTGTTTCTTCTGCTGTGTTCATCTGACGTTTCCTGTCTTCTGCCGTCTTCACGAGAGAAAAGGCAGTTTTTTTGGAAATTTTGAAAATTAATATCGCTTTAAAAATATTTGGAAAAAACAACTTTGTTTCATATATTTACTTACACTCTTCGTAGAAAAAGTTTAAAAATCTAGGACATCACGGTAAAATTGTCCTATTTTTTTCTCAATTGATTTGGAATAACTGTGAAATGAACGAAATTAAAAATACGAATTGTGAAATTACAAGGACTTTTTATCACCTTTCTAAACATCGAGAGTAACTAGAAAAATATTGTTGGATGCTATAAGGTTGTTCCAGACATCTTGCCGCTTGTGATTGATCATATCAGAAAACGTAAATCAAAATATCTTTTAAAAAGCTATTCGTTTAATTTAATTTTTTATATTCACAAAACAATTTCTTACAGAAATGCTTTTTTAGGGATATTTGCATCTAAATCGAACAAAAATTTGAGTTTACATTTGATTACATGGTCTGTTTAATACGATGTGTTACTTGTCATTTCTGAGAATTACTTCCAATGACGAAAGTAAATGTTTCGTGGAGAGTTTTTCTTGAGAATGGAAAAATGTGATTCACTTTACATTAAAAAATTTAGAATAGTTTTGATAGTGCAATGCCCATGCAGATTTATCTTCATCTGTAGCTTTCGAGCTTCAAATATCGGTATCTCAATAAAATATGTATGGTTAAGAAAAACATTTTATTCCTACCTTTCCCGATATACTGCCCATACCTTCATATTCCCGACATACTTTTCCTACCTTTAATGACATTTCTTGCGGATTCCCATTCATCTTTAGGCAACCGTTCTCCATCGCAACAACATATCTCCTAAGCGAAAAGGAGTATCTCCAGTACGAAAGGGGTATTGCCTACCTTAGTATAATCGAAATAACCTGTTAGATCTTTGAAAATCCACAGAACATAACAAAAGAATTCCAGGCAGTGTAACAGTGACTTCCCTTAATTTTGTTCGGATAAGAGGAATTTTCTTAATGGCATTTGAAGGAAATTTATTAATGTCTAACTCGTTGTAGCTACTGCACGGATAATCGCTAATAAGTTGATTCGCTAACATCAAATGAATTTTAAAGATGGTTCTTCTCTTACCGATGAGTTTCGTTCAATTTATTATAAAAACCTCAAAATGTGATTATTGCCTTAACCAACTTTAGTGGAAAAGCACATAATATTTGCACATAAAATTCAGTCTAGGCGTAATTAAATCTTTTTAAAGCGATTCTCCCAGTAATTGTGTGATTCAACTCTGTAATGTCGAGGGTAGCTTTACGTCTTGTTTTGTGGTATGAAAAAATAATATACGTGCACGAAAAGTAACAGCCAACACTTCCACGCCGAATGACAAATTTGGCTTTTATGACTTTAATACAAAGCAGATATCGTACTACTACGTAATATAAACATGAATTCTTATTAGTTGCCCAACTTCTGTAAGATATGCAATTGCAATGTTACCACGAAACCACCCCAATGAAATAAAGGGCAAAACTGACTTATTAGATTGGCGTTTTAATAAATAAGGGGTATTAAAAGATTTCGAAGTTTCAAAGCTTTGGTATTTTTCTTCGAATATTGTTTTTTAATACATTTTTTTCGAAATCTTGGTAAACTTAACATACTCCATATTTCTATTACCTAATTTACTCGTCTCCCTTGTATTCTCCCACGTACAAATGAGAAGTAAATATTTTGATCCCTAAATACAATTACCCCGAGATTTTATCAGGAATAATGAAATTAAGTTTATTAAAAGCCGAAGGAGATCAAATATTCATACATATATTTAGTTCAATGTATGCGAATTACATGTCATTACAGTAACAAAATCTCATTTTAATTGATTGTATATTTTAGTCAAATCACTTAATCATGAATAAATGCATAATGTATGCATATTTCACTCCAGTTGCGCACGCTTGTATTTAATATTTGTCTTCCCTATGCTTTAGTATTACCTCAATAATACGAACTCAAAGTTTCAGTATTAAAATATTTGTTTAAGAGTCTTTTGAGCTGTAACATTGCACACGCGTCAGAATTAAGGTGCTTTGTAATTAGTGCTGTTCCAAAGATGGTTAAGATTGGTGCAGGTGGCGAGGAGATGCTCGTAGTTTTGTACCCGAAAAATGATAGGTGTCTATGGATGGATAGAAGTATGTGTTACGTATAACACAATAACATCAGCAAATTTTGCGCTCAAACTTAGTAAATACAAATAGATTAAGACCTGGTTGTACCATTTTGATTATCATGAACAAATTTTAATTTTCGGGACAGAGGATCCTTAAGGTATGCCAGAGCAGTATAGATTTCTCCTATATTTCTCTGGAATTTGCCTGGTGTTGATGGGAGAAACCATGGAAAACTATCTTTCAGAGCAGCCGGCCAATAGAATGCTCCTTCAGACAGCGACTAAATTTGACTTAGCAAGTATCTAGTGCTCTAGGACCTAGGACATCCCAGTAAGCGGCATTGCAGTGACATCACTTGATGTCCTGAGCCACCTCTCCCGGTGACAAAGTAGTTGATACGTCGTCCGGAATCAATAGCTCCACTCACTCTAGCAAGCCCTTCCGTCGCCACCTGTTGGAAACGGTGCAACGGCGCGCGAGAGCCAGAAATAGCGCAGGTACTGGATCTCTTCACGTCAGCACGGAGCCTCAGAATCGTGCCGCGCCCGTGGGACCGCACCTGTCGATACGGCCCTCTTCCGGTGTTTACACTTCCGGTGTTTGCAAGCAACGACGGCCAGCGAGCAAAGAAAACAGCTTGGCGTTGTGGCAACTGCCATAACCGAATCATTAAGGGGTGTGACTGCCACAGTAAACGTGAGCTTTGTCCTGGGGCTTCTCAGGGATGGTACGTTGTGAAGAGATCTCCTCTTATGTATGAAACAATTTAATGTTTTTGTAATCAGTAGGGAACGGACTTTATTGTAATAAAAAATGCAAAATATGTACATACATATGTACTTATTTTTTCCAAAACAAGAAAAATAGAAAATATGTAAAATAAAAATTCATTATTGTGTTAAAAATGTGTTCTCTACAAGGATTTTTCGAGCATAGAATGTCGCCAATCAGTTGTTAACAAGCATTCGGAGTGGCTGAAAGTAGATTCTACCTCTACAGAAGTAATTCTACACTAGATTTCACCACACACAAGAATTTTATGCGAAATACAAAATACGTTCATAGTATATATTACAATGTTTACGAGAAGCCAGTGTTCCACTGAATAGTAGTACCGTGTATCCAGTGATGGATCACGGGGGAGGGGGTTAAAGGGAATACCCCCCCCCCTCAATCGACCAACGCGTAAGACAATTTTCTGTAAAAAATATTTGTTAGTTTTCGATCGAGAAACGAATGTGTTAGTTGAAACATGGGCAAAATCGTAGTTGAAATTACTTTTGTTCATAGAAATCCGCTTATTCTTGACTCCAAGTACAAAGTAAGCGGGAGGGGGTGACAATTATGGCGCAGATATGGTGGTCACAGAAGCAGCATTGCATTTGATTTTTAAGCAAAATGATTCCGTAAAATATAATGCAAACGCCCATCTGAAATGTTCCGTTTCGACGTATAAATATATTAAAATATAATGAAATATGTAGTAGTAGGTAAAATATGTAATTATACCAAAATATGTAAAAATATGTAAAATAAAAAGAGTTCCAATCCATTCAGAATGTTTTGTAAACTCTAAAAAGTATTATTGAATGCAAGTATCTAGTTCCTGTAAAAACATGTAATTACTTGTAAATCAGTTCCCTAGTAATAAGTAATTTCAATAGAAAGAGATCGCGCGAAAAATAAGTAAAAAGACTAAATAAAAATATTTTTTTCATGAAATTTACCAAAAAATGCGTTAAACCTAGCTACTAATTTACCAGTAAGGTGGATATTTGAGCTGAATTTTCCAGTGAGGTGGATGTCGTTGGCGTTGTGTTTCATGTGAGGAGAACCTGACCACCCAAATTCCACTACGTTCCTTTCACCGTCCGGCTGAGGAAGGACGTATCACTCGGGCGACGAAGCAGGCGATTTGAATTGAACTCAATATCAATGTCTTCTTTTAGGCTTGAGGACCTTTTACATGCAGTAAATCTACAACATGGAGCAGCAAGCTTTACTTCCCCTCCGAAGGAAGACGTAAGGAGGATTCTTCCGCCCTTAAAAACTCCACGGCTTCAATCGGGTCTGAACCCACCAACTTAGGTACAGCAGTCCGATAAGCTAACCATTTTACCACCGAAGCAAAAATTTAGGAAATAATTGAACATTCTTGTAAATAGCAATTCAAAGAGAAAGGGAATGTGTGCAAAATAAGTAATAAGACTGACTTTTTTGAGACAAGTTTTCCAAGAAATGCATTAAACCTAGCTACCAATTTACTAGTAACGTGGTTGTCCTAAAACAACAGACCTGCTCCTTGGGGTTGTAGCAACTGCTATAATTGAATCGTTAAGGAATGTGACTGTCAGCAATGTGAGCTTGCTGTAGAGCTTCTCAGAGAGGAACATTGTGTATACAGTCCCTAATTTATGTGCGAATTTTACGTTCTTGTAATACGTAATTTCAAGAGAAAGAGACCGTACGAAATATAAGAAATGAGACTGATGTTTTCCTGAGAGTCTTCCAAGAATTGCATTAAACATGTTTACTAATTGAATAATTTAAATTACTGTGTAATTAGTCTGTGCTGCACGTGTACGAGAAACTGTCGAGTTAACACCACAGTTGACGTGTAGTAGAAAGTAACCTTGTGTCAGTGACGGCGGGTAAACGTAGCACTTCATAGAACAAAGAGATGAGATAAAATTTTACTGAAAAATTAGGAAAAAGACATCATAAATTTACAACAATGGAAGCGTATCCTGCCGACCTGGATGGCCGAGGTGGCTAAGAGCGAGTACCGACTTAGCGCTTCGTTCCGAAGGGTCGCGGGTTCGAGTCCCGCCTTGGGCATGGTTGTTTGACCCTTGACTTTGTATGTGTTGTCGCGGAGGGCCTCGCGTTCTGCTGACCCCAGATCCGAAGAGCCAGCGAGTGTGTTGGTCTAGTGTATGGTCGAATATGCGTCCCATCGGAACGTAAAGTGTAACCGGCTGTTGGATGGATAAAACCCTAGAAAAAAGCGTATCCTTATGGAATGAACCATGCGTCAGATGTTTTGTGTCTGCTCGGGCGAATGAATATCGGAAAAAAGCCGCGAAACTTGTTGCCAATGTTAAAACAAATTCCACCAGAACGCTTGCAGATACACTTAGTCTCGGTAAAGAAACGAACAGGACACAATGGTTTCAAACCGACTGTTCAGTTCTTTAGGTTCTTCAGCCTTAAAATAGTCCATAAAAAAGTCCATACAACCTGTGGAACTGTTTTCAGCATTAAAATCGGGCTCAAACATCCACCTTACTCGTTCAACTAGACGCAAGCAGTGTCGATTCCTGCAAGTTAAATGTGCTTGTAAAGGAGCTACAGAATCAGAACTTTTAATGCTTCTTCCTTAACTTAAATCAATTAATGAGTATACATTGTGTGAAGGTACATGGGAATTATTTATACAGGTAACTGTCAAATTGCAATACAGTTCTTTCTTTGGATATAACACTGTTTCATTACTCGTTTGGCAAGTAATATTTTTCTACCTTTTTTTGTCCTACTTGCAGGTAAGAAGAAGATTTTTTTAAGAGTGGAAATTGTGTGAAGCAGTGGTCACACACACACACACACACACACACACACACACACACACACACACACACACACACACACACACGTGTACATAACTTTCACAACACACACAGTACTGACAACACATGCTTTACCTAGTTACGATAGGTTCCGTTTCCTAAGCGGACGAGATCCTTCGCCGGTTTAGCATTACACCCGAGGGGTAGAAGTCTCCGCACATGTAGGTCTGCGACTGTTCAGCATTTGAGGCGACGAGGTTTGAGGCGCAGCCCCCGAGATAGCAAGGCGGCGCCGCTTTGGCCGCCCAGTCACCCCGCCCCGCGGGCTTACCGCTTCCGCCCCCGAACCGTGCGCTCGGCGGGCGGTGTTGACGGGTCGCCCGGGCAACGGGGTATCGCACCTGGCATCTCACTCGCTCGCACGCAGCCACCGCACGCCCGCCACCCGCCTCCCGCCCCGCCGGCTCGCGTACGCCTTACCTTCTACCACTACACAACGCTCCAAAGCCTATCTCCTCTCTGGCCTCCCGCACCCCCTTCCTCCACCTTCGCGCTCGCCTTCGCGCTCGCCTTCGCGCTCGCCTTCGCGCTCGCCTTCGCGCTCGCCTTCGCGCTCGCCTTCGCGCTCGCCTTCGCGCTCGCCTTCGCGCTCGCCTTCGCGCTCGCCTTCGCGCTCGCCTTCGCGCTCGCCTTCGCGCTCGCCTTCGCGCTCGCCTTCGCGCTCGCCTTCGCGCTCGCCTTCGCGCTCGCCTTCGCGCTCGCCTTCGCGCTCGCCTTCGCCTTCGCGCTCGCCTCGCGCTCGCGCGCTCGCGCTTCGCGCTCGCCTTCGCGCTCGCCTTCGCGCTCGCCTTCGCGCTCGCCTTCGCGCTCGCCTTCGCGCTCGCCCTCGGCTCGCTTTCGCGCTTTCGCCTTCGCGCGCTCGCCTTCGCGCTCGCCTTCGCGCTCGCCTTCGCGCTCGCCTTCGCGCTCGCCTTCGCGCTCGCCTTCGCGCTCGCCTTCAGCGCTCGCCTTCGCGCTCGCCTTCGCTCCTCGCCCTCCCCAGCTTCATTCACCCCCTCTTCTAAGCCCTGCCACGTTGCGCTAGACGCCACTCGGCGTTGCGGTGATGCGGTGCAAAGTAAAAGGCTCTCGTCATGTGCAACCCAACAAGGCGTTTTAGAACTTCTCAAAAATGCGCAATTAACGTTCAACATCCAGTACTACCTGATTAATTGCCTGAAATCGCTTACGGTATTGCATTAAAATCTTTTTGTGCTAATAGTTCTTATAATGAATAAAATTGAACATAATTCTTTCAATAGTTTCATTCATTCTTTCAGTATCATATTCAGCCTAAATATAATTCGTTGTTCATTATATATGGCTGTTTTTCGTGCCATCTCATTAATTCTCGTATGTCTTCAACTTCCTTACCCGCCATTTCCATCGTAGTTTGACGAGCATTTACCGAGTCTCTCTCCCGATCTCGGACTCACGACTCCGACTATGCATCTTTGCATCCTGAATAATTCCACAGTTCGCTGCCTCTCGTTGAAAGTTTTAACAGCACTTTATGTGCTACTGAGTTATGAATAAAGAAGCAGGAGACTGTCTTACGGAAGACTCGTACGCTTTGTATACAAAAACTTGATTACTTCAGAGATCTTGGGCTGCAGTCGTTTGAAATTATACCACAGGAATTAAATGAAACGACTCTTTTCTCCGAGTATGCTAGAGAATAGTAGTGTGACATCGATAACAAAACATCTCTGTAGTCAAACATCGATATTCATAGCTAAATCATCGATGTTAATCAATGTTTAGGTTTTAAACATCCATGTTTTCGACGATTTAAAACTGCTTTATAATATTAAAATTCGTGCGCAACAGAATAATAATAATAATAACAGTAATAATAATTAGTATTATTAGACTACTATTATCATTATTACTATTTTTCATATTTAGCATTATAACTCATGTTATTTTGTTGGTATTATTGATTGATTGGAGATTCGGGGCGTGTCAATTGGTAAGGTCATTAGTTCCGTAAGTGTAGCGTATGTTTTCTCCTCGGGAGGTGACGGTGATCTTCCCCCTTGGATGATGAAATTCGGCGCCGACATAACGTCGGCTAGCGGGGTTTTCCACGACCAGGTATTTCCCACCAACGGAGACCCAGTCTGGGCAATCTCTAAGCCCTCGACTGGTCTCCCGACGTGTGTGGTAGGTATTCTAGTGCATGTAAGTGTAATTGTGTATAAGTAAGGTGTGAAAATAGGACAAGATAGAGGAAGGAAAGATCGCGCGTGGTCCATCTCCCGTTTGTTAGTGTGCTGCTCCGACATTCCCGTAGTGTTGATCGGAGAAACCACGGAAAACTACCGATCAGAGCAACCGGCTGCTAGAATTCTCCTCCTGTCTAGCTAGTGTCGAAAATCCTACCACCGTCGGCACCCGATCTCCCGTCGGAGGCACTGCAGTGACATCAGGTGATGCCCCGAGCCACCTCTCGCTGAGGCCCCGGTGTGTTGGTGCTGGTATTTTATTGTAGTTTTAATTGTTTTATATTGCTTTTTTTGTCTTATTTTTTAGTAATTGCAATTACCTGCCGTCTGATCTCATCCAATAGTAGTTAACATAAATCTAATCAAAACACAGGAAAGCTTCTTAAGTAGAGTTGTCCTTGCATTGAGTCCCACGTTATCGGAAATTATCGCAAAAGGGCCGGGCAACTTGACCATGACGCTGCCTTGCTGTAAAGTGATGACTTATTTTCTCAGATACATAACAGAGAATTTGATTGGTGAATTTTAGGAGTCATATTACTTACATATCTTTTGTCTCCGTCATATGCGCAGAAATTCACCATTTTTTAAATTTTGTTTATTTGTTTATTTCTGCCTTTATAATGCCATGATGATTATCGGTCATTGTCTTTTTTAATCAAATAATCAGAAATGGACCGCGAGTGTACAGATAACTGTGAGGTACATCCCGGACATAGAACCGACGGGAGAACACAAATGAAAGGCTTCCTTTTATGATAATGGATTGAATATAATAATTATGAATAAGAATCATGGACGCCAGTAATAATATGCAGCATTCGTGTGAAAATGTGTATGAATAATACTTTGGTTGAATAACGCTCATTTGCAATTTACCAATTTTCACTCACAAAAGCTTTTAATTAATTTTGATGCCTGCAGTATTGTTATTCAGAGTAAAACGCGGAGCTAGTCAATTCAGGGACCGCACAGGGCAGAATTCGAATTTTCAGGCGTGGCTTGTGGTTTATCCCAAGCGAACAATGATTGAAGGTGAATGCAATGAAGGATGATATACTTTATAATGATATGGCTCCATGGGTGACGATGATAGTAGAGCAGTGGTGAAAAGAGAGGTAGAAGTGATGTGTGTATCCCAAGAAACATGTGAACCACTTTCGATCAATTTTGCATTGGTCGTCAGTTCAATTTAATTCAGTTCAGTTCAATTAATTCAATTAAATGCAGCCTCATTTTACGTGGCGAGGCTCAGAGAAACTGACCTGCTCTTTCGTCTGACAACGCAAATTTCGCTACGCTCCATTTACAATCTAGCGGAGGAAACGAGTATCACTCGGGCAACAACCTTCAGACTACCTTCAGGATGGCCAGATTACCTTGTCTGTGTCTATTTTAATATTTCATTTATGTTTTTAAAAGTTGATTTTAACTTATAATTGGTTTCTACGAACTACTTTACAACTTAAATATATTTTTTACATTTGTAGATAATATTACATATTTGCACTCTTTGTATATATCTGACATGTGGTTAGGCGGAAGAGCGGGCCTGATTGCCCGAGCCTCGCCATATTAATAAAGGCATTATTATTATTATTATTATTATTATTATTATTATTATTATTATTATTATTATTATTATTATTATTATTATTATTATTATTATTACCTTCAACCTGACCAGACTACCTTCAGGATTGCCACGCGACAATATTACCTACTACTAATTGTCTACCACATATTGCCTATCGGAATGCTATACCCAAGTTTGCGGGTTCAAACCCGATCGAAGCCGTGGATTTTTAAGGGCGAAAAAATCCTTCGTACGCCTTCCTTCGGAGGGGAAGTAAAGCCGGCTGTCCCATGTTAGTACGTTTACTGCATGTAAAAGATCCTCAAGCCTAAATGATGTCTCTGAGCTAAATTCAAATCGCCTGTTTCGTCGCCCAAGTAATACCTTCTTTCTCCCATGATTGGTGAAAGGAGTGTAACGAAATTTGCGTGATCAGACGGAAGAGCAGGCCTCATGGCTTGAGTCTCGCCACGTAAAATAAGGCAAATTCAATTCAATATTCCGCAAAACGTATCTGAGATTCACTGCCCGGGACCTCGATTACTTTGGCACGAGCTACATCGTATGGTATATTCAGAATATTACAAATTAGGCTATAAAATAATTTCAACTATTATAATTATTTTGAATACCTCGTGATTTAACATACGCGTAGAAGAATTCAAGGCAGTTGACAAGTATAAATTAACAAAATGTCAAAATGCGTTCAAAATCCTTTGAAGAAATTTTAATTATTTATTGGAAACAGGTCGAAGCAATCAATGAAATGCTACTCATTTTTAGAAGAGAGACGACCGCGCAGTGCTGTGGTTTCCAATATAGAACGAGTGAGATTTTAATTATACATTATTAATTATTTACATTGAAATATTTTATTACAATATCTATCAATCAGTAATGAATATTGACATAACCTAATAGCTCATTCACAAATACAAAAGTTCAATTAATATATTGTAATAAATTAAATAATTTATCAATAGAATATTTTTTGACACCAAATGTTTAATTATATAGGCATTTTCTGAAGGTTTCAGCAATTTTCATCGGGCACAATGCGATGTTCACGTTTGCATTATTTTTAAATTACGTTACATTGATTGACGTTTAGGGGCGAGTCAACTGCTACAGTTTCGTACGTCCCAGACGTCCTAGTCGGGACAAGCTCCTGACTGGTCTCTTGACAATGTGTAGTGCATGTACGTGTGTGTATGTTTATGTCTATGTGTGAGTGTATGTGAGTATGTGTAAGGGAAGAGGATAGGGCAAGGAGGAGGAAGGAAAGAACACGCGCGCTCCGTAAACTGTTAAAGTACTGCTCCGGAATCCGCCTGGTATTAATCAGAGAAAGCACGGTAAACTATCGATCAGAGCAGTCAGCCGATAGAATTCTCTTCCAGACAGTGGATGAGATATACTTATTGTTAGCTAATGTTGGAAATTCTGTCACTGTCGAAACGGGCCTCGGTTAGAGTCGGTTAGGTTCGTACGGCCTTGCGGTTGAGTCGCTGCAGTGGCAAGTTGCTGCCCTGAGCCACCTTAAAAAAGGTCAATTTCGTTAAAGTTTTCATTGTGAATATTCTTTTTCATTTTAGAAAACCTTCACCAGCCCTTTTTGTTTACCAGAAATGGTTTGTGAAGAGACCGTGTCTTAAACTATAATCCAATATGACAATAACGGAGCGCTGCAAGCCATTTACTAAGCATCTCAATAAGAGGCAATTAACTTCGTTTATTTTCGTCCACCTACACCTGGTGATGAACCGACCCTACTGCGGTCGGGCCATCGTTCCCACTTCAACCATATGATTTACTTAACCCCTGCCTCTCCAACCTTCTCGGTGATGTGGCTTTTGACCCCATGGTGGACAACTGCAAAATTTCAGTTTAAATGTGACTCGTAAGCCAGTCAGTGGTTAGACCGGTTCTAGACGTAGGAAGTTAGGTTTTCACCACCTGGCAGTTACTACTGTGCACCGGAAGCCCGTTGTATCGCCTCTATCTCGAAATACTCTCACACAATTACAGTGGTAAAATTGGGAATACGGGGAAATATACTGGTTCAATGATTGATTAGTGATTCCGGGCGCATCAACGACAAAGGTTATTATTCCCGTAAGTGTAGTGCGTGTTTTTATTAGCTGGAGATGGTGGTGATTTTCCGCCGCTGGATGGTGATATCCGGCGCCGACCAACACGCCGGTGTGCTGTGATCTTCTCCAACCAGCGAGGCACCACCCCAGCTGGGATACGCTTTAAGCACCCGACTGGTCCCCCGAGATGTGTATGCGTGTACGGGGAGAGGTGGCTCAGAGCATCAGCTGATGTCACTGCAGTACCTCTGATCAGGAGGTCCTAAGTTCGAGGTCCGAAAGTGGAAAGATTTTCGACACAGCTAGGTCGAATTCAGTCGCTGTCTGGTGCAAAATTCTAGCGGCCGGCTGCTCTGATCGGTAGTTTTTCGTAGTTTCCCCGATTAACACCAGGCGAATGCCGGAGATGTACCCTAACAAACGGGCCACGGACCGCGTGCGATCTTCCCTTCCCCTTTCTTGTCCTATCCTCACCCCTTACACACACACTAACATGCATTACACTGCCACATATGCCGGGAGATACGTCGGGGACTTGGAACTTGTCCCGGCTAGGGCGGTGCCCAGCTGGTGAGAGATACCTGGTTGGGGAAACCCCGCTAGTCGACGCCGACGGTAGGTCGGCGCCGAATCTCGCCATCCAGCGGGGGAAGATCATCACCATCTCCCGAAGAAAAGTATGCACTACACTTATGGGACTAATGACCTCAGTCGTTGACGTGCCCGGAATCACTAACAACCAACCAACCGACATGTGTATTAGTGAAGTGCATGTCGTAATGTGTGTGTGTGTGTGTGTGTGTGTGTGTGTGTGTGTGTAAGAGAGGGGTGAGAAGAGGACACGGAAGAGGACGGAAGGATCGCGCGCGTCCGATTTGTGAGGGTACTTCGCCGGCATTCGCCAGGTGTTAATCGGAGAAACCACGGAGAACTGTCAATCACCTTAACTGGCGTATAGAATTCTCCTCCAGATAGCAACTGAATTCGACATAGCTATCCAGTTAGTGTAAAAAATCCGCCACCGTGAGGTCTCGAAACCTACGTCTCGCCTATTCCTCGTTGTTGTAGAGACAATGGCGATGCTATCGAGGGGGAATCCGGGTGAGGAAGAAGGAAGTCGCTTATTGTATGACTTCAAAAGAAAGTGCATAATTCTTAAATGTGTTTCCATTCAACGTCAACAAAGTAATCTCAAGTTAGTTATTGACTATTGAAAAGGCGCCTTAGAAATATGAATTATAACAGCGACTAACTAATTTATTTTGTGGAGTTATTTTTACTAGGTGAATTATTACTCCCATCTGCATTAATACACAATTACTATTATATAGTCACGTATTACATTTATTTATAAGTACATTGAAACGGAATTTTAAGTTGTTGGATGATGCAAGAAAATTGACTGATAACATAGAATGTTTATACAGATGTTCTGCAGCTGTTTTTATTAAGATTCGTTGCTTTATTAAGATTCATCATTCTCGTTGGCTCTTTACAGTAACTCTCTCGAAGGGACTGACCCGGCTCCTTCTTTGTCCCGTTTCCCTTTCCACGCTCGCAGCGGCTAGGCTTAGCTCATCCACCATTGCGAGGTTCTAGGGTTCGGGTTCCGGTGTTGGCGGGATTTTGACAGTGGCTACATACTAGCTAGGGCGAACTCAGCGGCTGTCTGGAGGAGAATTCTAGCGGGCGGATGCTCTAATCGGTAATTGTAATTTTCTAAAATCAATACCAGGCAAATACCCTAACAAACGTGCCACGACCCGCGCGTTCCCTATCGTTCCTCTTCCTTGTCCCATCCTCTCTTCTTACACTCACATATACATTCACATACACACTTAAACGCTCTACACAAACACGAGTTGGGAGATCAGTCGAGAGCGTAGAGCTTGTCTCAGCTTGAGCGGTGCACCACTGGAGGAGATACCTGTTAAGGAACTGCTCCGGCATTCGCCTGGTATTGGTCGGAGAAACCACGGAAAACTACGGATCAGAGCTGCCAGCCTCTAGAATTCTTCTCCAGATAGCGACTGAATTCGACCTAGCTGACAAGCTAGTGTTGAAAATCCTGTCGCTATCGGGACTCGAACCTAGGACCTCCCGGTGCAGTGACATCAGTTGATACACTGAACCACCTCTCTCGGTCTATTTTTTTCTTAATTGAGTTGTCTAATTCTTTATACGTTCTCTGTACCGAGCGAAGCGCAGTGAGTGTCGACTTGGCTATTTGAATTCCCAGCTGTAGTTCAATTTCAAATCGCGAAACAGCTCGCGAGAAACCGTTCACGCTTGAATACCGCTGGCTGTTAGCCTATGCCTGGCGCAAACCCTCCCTCCGATGGCGCGGACGAGGCGAAGGGCGCAACACGAGGGCTGGAGAAAGGCCGAACGGCGCATTCCGCTGCCCGAATTAGCTCGGAAGGCCACTGCTCCCAGTGGAAGAAAGTTTCCTTTCGCGTTCTCGCACTGGGCTCTGCAATGCAACCTTCTGGCAAAGGCCACGACTAACTGCCAAGCTGAATGATTACATGATTGATTGATTGATTTGTTCGTGTTTCCGGGCGCGTCAACTGCTTTGGTCATTAGTTCCGTCAGTGTAGTGCATGTTTTTTTTCTCTGGAGGTGGCGGTGATCTTTCCCCGCTGGATGGCGAGATCTGGCGCCGACCTACCGTCGGGTAGTAGGGTTCCCCCTAACCAGGACTCTCCCACCAACGGGGCACCGCCACAGTCGGGACAAGCTCTAAGCTCTCGACAGGTCTCCCGGAATGTGGTAGTGTAGTGCATGTTAGTGTAAGTGTGTGTGTGTGTGTGAGGGGAGAGGTTTAGGACAAGGAAGAGGAAGGATAGATCTTGCGCGGTCCGTGGCCCGTTTGTTAGGGTACTGCTCCGGCATTCGCCTGGTGTTGATCGGAGAAACCACGGAAAACTATCGATCAGAGGAGCCGGCCGCTAGAATTCTCCTCCAGACAGCGACTGAATTCGACATAGCTAAAAAGCTAGTGTCGAAAAGCTAGTGTCGAAAATTCTGCCGCCGTCAGGACTCGAACCTAGGACCTCCCGGTCAGAGGCGCTACAGTGACATCAGTTGATGCACTGAGCCACCGCTCGGCATGATTACACTGCGTTATGAACAAATGCACATGGTCATAACAACTTTCAATGGAAACACTAGATAAACTTTTACAAGCATTTTTCTAAAATATTAGAAGACATTAAATTCGTTCATTAATTATCAAACATTTATCAAAAACTTACAAGATGGGCACACTTGAAAATAAATTTAAATTCTAAGAGCTTTCTTCATTTAGAACGACTATTCGGATGTTTATCGCAAATCGATTAATAATACTGTAAGGGAAGTTCGTGTTGAGAGTGATCGATGGATAGGTTGAATACGTTTTGAAACTGTTGGCGTACCACAATAACCGATAATCACCCAATACCCATTGCTTTTTCATGTTGCTGCTAAAGACCTTGTGGCGAGAGAACATTGCGGGAAGGGTTGCGAAGAGTCATCTTTCTGCGTCAGCCTCCGGTACAAAACCAACTGTCGGAGCAGACAAGCACAGCAAAAACAGTTTCTTCGGAGGAAGGTCGAAACCCGGCAGTTTAGACAGAGAGAACGGTCACGAAGCTCCTTTCACCCAACCGACAATGATACACAGACATTGTCAAATCACCACACTAAAATAATACAATTTCTCTGAATCACTAGCAGAAAACGGATGCTGTCAACTAAGAATGTTATATACCAAAAACATGTGTCTGCAAGATATAGTTAGATGGTAACGTGCGTTAAGAAAGTCTGTTCCCACGGACCCGAATCAGGGGTTCTTTTTAAAAATTGCATTTATGTTCGTAGCAACCATATCACTGGGAAACAAGTGAAGAGGACATTTCCTGCATCTGTTATGATTGTGGTAAGTACGCACTTCACGTTTTCGTATGTTACAAGCTGCAATTCGTGCTGTCAACATAATTTCTGTTGTTACTAATTTATTTATTTATTTCACGTCAAACACAGTTAAAAACTGTCAGTTACAAGCTGTGGGGAGAAGTGAATTCTGTGCACGTTTTCAAAATTCTGTGATTCCTACCCTAAGCCATTCGTATTTCTTGAATTTTGAATACAGAAAGAAAATGAGCGTTTTTTGCAAGGATTGTTAACAAAATATTCGCTCCAATGTAATAAAATCTATTTACAAGGGTAAATGAGCAATAAATTTGGGCTCGTATCCCACATCATGTCCTTCGTCAAGGAATAATACTTCCTGCAACGACATCATGGAGAACGATAATTTGAATAACTATATTTCCCACTGAATTCTGGACGTCGTGCACAGATAATGAAGTTACACTTATGCTAGCACTCGCACCCGCCTCAGCTGCCACTGTGGAAAGACTTTCCTGGTGCACTGTACCTGGTACAGTTTTATCCCATTTTATATCGATATTGTTGAATTGTATTGTCATAATTCTCGTTTTCATTGTCAGTGCAACAAACTGATGAGTTACAACTCACCTCACATAACACTGGTAATCAGCAAATTTGCGACATGAGAATTTTACAAGTTTTTCTTTTCAACTTGAGTCCTTGAACAGGCAAATAATGCTAAATATCGCCTGTTGGTTCTTATTTTCATAGACCATCCAATTGTCTCTGAAATCATCAAGCTCCAAATCATCAAGCCTATGAGCAACGAATAAACAAATGAGCTCTTCAGAATACATTCCAGGCGTGCGATACAAATACCTTTTTATTAAAAACCTGTTGCGCTCGAAGAGTGAATTTTGATGTGTGGATGTATAATTCGATCTTGCTCTTTCGTGGGTCGTGAATTAGTGAATTTGTTTCATGAAGTGAAAAAATCAGTGAAATTTGTTCGACTAATTAATAATGCAACGTAAATGTGTTAAGAGTCCAAATAGTGTCTGTTAAATATGTGATAAAGATGTGCTCATTAGCTAACGAAGTATATTATTATTATTATTATTATTATTATTATTATTATTATTATTATTATTATTATCTCTTTATTCACAGTTTCCTGGTATTGTACAATCACACAGATATCAATCAGAGCATGATTACATAATGATGTAGAAACACATACAATAGAACATTAAAACATATTACTATCAAATAAAATTATATAAAGGATATAAAATATCAAACAGACAATTATTACTTAATTATCAATTATAGAAAATTATTATATCATATTTTTACATGTTTTCACCCGTGTATTTTCTGACCAGAGAGCAGGTATTGATCAGTACCGATTTCTGAATATTAATCATTATGTTTTTGTTGATGTTCAGACCCTCCAATGCCTCGATGGTGACCTTCGGGACGACGCCGGTGGCTGACAATACTATGGGTATAATCTTGGCAAGTGTTAGAGCCCATTCCTCTCTCACAGTTTGGGCCAGTTCTCTATATTTGCCCAACTTCGTCTGGTATGTTGTCATGATGGTGTTTACGACGGCGAAGTCTATAAACCAGATCTTTTTGGCTTTCTTGTCCCAAATGGTAATATCCGGCCTATTGTGATGGACTGTTTTGTCCGTTAGAATGCTGCGGTCCCAATATAGTTTGTAGATCTTATTCTCTAGGACCGTTTGTGGTTGGTACTGGTAGTATGGTGTATTATCTGACAGGAGACCACACATCTTGGCGAGTCTGGCGTGGATAATTCGTCCCACGTTGTCATGCCTCAATTTATATTCAGTAGGTGCTAACATACTGCAGCCTGCTAATATGTGCTGTATTGTTTCGGGACCTTGGCCACATATTCGACAGTCATCGTTTACCACTTCAGGATCTTTTATAATGTATTTTTGGTAGTTTTTTGTTGCTATTACTTGATCTTGTATAGCTATAATAAGGCCTTCACTCTCTGGGTATAAGTACCCTAACGTGAGCCATTTGTACGACATATCCGCGTCTACAGTTTGATTGGCTATTGCTGCTGGGTACACACCGTGGAGTGATTTCTGCTTCCATTTGTTTATTTCGTCGTCCCATGAAGATGGTTGCAGATTTATGTCGTGTACAAGGTCCAGAGGGGTGTAATTATCATCTGCTTGTTGAACTACATCATGAAGTTGCGATGTCATGGCATTATTTCTGAAATAATCTCTCAAGGACTTAATTTGTCTAATATGCAGATTTGAGAGATTTATAATACCCCTACCCACTTTCTTTCTCGGCAGTGTGACACGCTGTGTACAGCCTCTGGGATGGTGGTACCTGAAGCGTGTCAACTGTACTCTGATCGATCTTTCGATGGTCTCGATGTCTGTCTTGGCCCATTTAATGATGCCCATAGAGTATGTAAGCGCTGGCATTACAAAGGTGTCGATGGCCGCTGTGAGATTTTTTGAGTTGAGAGAGGACTTCAATATCGCTTTCAGTCGACGTTCAAACTCTATCTTCAGTTCTTCTTTAATTTGTGTGTGGGATAATGTTAGATTTTATTGCATTACAAGGTATTTGTAAAAGTCATTTACGTTTATTGCTGTTGTGGCCTCCTTAGATACGGTCTCATATTTAAGATTGCCTATGAGTTTGCCCTTTTTTATGCTTTGGATTTTGCATTTCTCAGTTCCCAGTTGCATTCCCGTATCGGTGGAGAATTTCTCAATGATTTCCAATAGTTTTCTCAGTCCACGCTCCGAACATGAGTATAATTTGACATCATCCATGTATGCGAGTTGTGTAATTTTACATTTTCCCAAACCTTTTAATTCGAACCCAGATTCGCTTTTGTCCAAGAGATTTGAAAGTGGGTTCATTGCAAGGCAGAACCAGTAGGGGATGAAACTGTCGCCTTGGAAAATGCCACATTTGATATCCAATGTGTTTGTAATAATCCTTTCCGAATTTGAGGTAATTATAATAGTGTTACGCCATTGGCTCATAACTGATTTTAGAAAATTCACAATTATGGGGTTTACGCGGTATATTGACAAAATATAGATTAGCCAGTCATGTGGGATCATATCAAAGGCCTTTTTATAATCAACAAAGCATGTGAATAGATTGCGGGTCTTTTTTGTTGCCTGAGACATTATAACACTGTCAATAATGAGTTGCTCTCTACAGCCCATGGTACCTTTGGAGCACCCTTTCTGATCTTCTGCAAGTATTTTATTGTGTGTACAATGTTGCTCTATTACTGATTTCAGACAGCTGGTAATGATTTTATAAAACACATTGAGACAGGTGATTGGCCGGAAGTTCTTTGGGTCAACTGTATCATCCGTTTTAGGCTTCATAAACGTGTTCCCCTCACATAGGTAAGATGGAATTTCCTCCGGGTTCAGGAGATAGTTTATCAATTCAAACATCTTATCATGTAAACTGGTGAATTTTTTGAACCAGAAATTATGGAGTCCATCTAACCCAGGGCATTTCCAGTTGTGTAACTTGCATATAACGTTTTTAAAGGTTTCCATTCCAATGGATGATGTTGTCATATATTCAATTTCTCTTGAATCATTCTCTAATTGTTGCAGCCATGTTGCTTTGGTATTGAAACAATTTTCTCTTGTCCAGGTGTTTACTCAGTATTCTGCAATATTTGATTGCGTTGGGATTTGATTTATTTGAATTTCATCTCTTGATACTCTTCGGTAGAAAGCCTTTCGGTTGTAACGGAAATCCTGATTGTCTGTTTTCCTTCTGAGACTTTTAGAGTAACGCCGTACTCGTTTGCTATAGACCCTTAGTTGTTTATTATTATTATTATTATTATTATTATTATTATTATTATTATTATTATTATTATTATTATTATTATTATTATTATTATTATTATTATTATTATTATTATCATTATTGTTGTTATTATTACTGTTATTATTGTTTTAACTTTCTTTCATCTTTCAACTATCGTTAAAATGTTGGGATAGGATTCTGGTACTCAAGAAAACGTGCGCCACGACGAATACGTCATAGTTTTCACTGTTTTTTGAGCCAATAAATCAAATAAATAAATCGTACTCTTTATTGTTTGTTTTTTTGCAAAGAACATTCGTCATCAGCGGACAGAACTGTTCTTTCATTTTTAATGGGTGAGGGCATATTGTTTATGTATTAAAGGAAGAGCACGTCTACAGTCTAAGAGCCATGAGGGCCCCGGTTCAACTGACAAAGAATTTCAAAGGTGGCGGTGTTCCTCCACTGGAATGTGAATTCCGCTGCAGACCTTTTGGGAATCTGTTGTACCCTGCTCAGGATTTTACCCCCAAGAAGACCTCTAAGCTCCCGACTGGTCTTCTGACACGTGTGGTAGAGAAGTATGTAGTAAGATTCGGAATTCACACCGAATACCGTAAAGCGCTACCACTGGTGCCATCAACGCACGTCTACAGTTGTTAGCCACTCGGTGGCGGTCGCTACCTGCCGCCTGCTCCAGCCGGAAGAAGACAACTAACAGCCTCATCTCACCCACTCGCTACGGGAGGGTGCAACCAGAGGGGTGGGAGTATGTATGCGGCCGCTGTGACAGCGTCGGCAACCGCGAATACTGACTTGTTGATTTCGCTGCACCGACTAATTACTACGCGGCTGTCATCAACGTATACACTTAAATATTGGACAGTGGGCATCTGTATTTTAAGAGGATTGGCAATTTTAGTTCAGGAAAACATGGATAAACCTAACCATTGGCATTTTGATACGACTTATCCTTGTTAGTAAATAGAGTTTTGAAAGCTGAAGTACTTCTTCATTTAGTATACAATGTGTCTACGTGCAAGTGTGTGTGATGTGTGTGTAAGGAGAAAGGAAAGGATAGGGATAAAGGAGGGAAAATATACGCGTGATCGGAGAAACCATGTAAAACTACCGAATAGAGCAGTCGGTCGCTAGAATTTTCAATCGAACAGGGATTTAATTCGACCCATCCACATAGCTTGTGACGAAAATTCACCGCCACTACTTGTGACAAAAATTCGGGCTCTAGGATATTCCGTTCAACGATGGGAGACGAGTATGTCAGACGAGTATTCTGATGTGTGTTTGTATTCACCTGCTTTATGTTGAAGTTGTGTCACATTTTTTACATACAGATGGCAAAAGTTCGAGCTACATTAAAGAGTCCTATATGAAACAAAATTATTTCTTGAACTGAGGAATATATATAGTGCAACTACAATTAAATTGTATAGGGATACTAGTAGCTTGCGAAAATTCTAAATGGAAATAAATCAATGTAGGAGAACGTACAAACAATAATTAGTTTAATTTACTGCACCAAATGTGCATACATGAATAAAAAAATCATAATTATAATTACATATCAAATTCACTCAATTTGTTTGTTACTAAGCTTACTTTTTCCACAAATGAATCATTTCATTTGTCGACCACGACGTTCTTCCTGTGTAGTTGTAAAATCCTCCACCTCTATTCAAACGGAATTTTCTCTAAGAATCGGCAGATGTATTTGCTCCACGTCGCCAGCACTGAATTCCAGAATGAAATGTGTTGCATTCTCAAGAAAGCAGAGGAAGCAACAATCAATACCAAACGTCGCAGAGCGCGATCTTCATCCACAAAGTGTGAGGCCGCTGCGCTTGTCAAGAAACATCGCAGGCAGAGGAGATTTCGAGCAGCAGCTCTGAAAACCGCCAATTGATTTTCCTTTCCAAGGAGATGAAACACGCTTCATGATAATTTACCGACGCTTCGAAATATATGTCGAAAAAGTATCGTTGAAGATGAAAGAATATCATTGGCGGATAGTTTTGCCCTAGGAGATAAATGGGAAGTGGGTGAGTGAGAATATGGGAAAATAAAAGAACAATAATATAAAGAGATATATGAATTCAAAAAAGTAAAAAAAACAACTAGTGGTGCTCAGGCTTGGACAAAATACAGGGTGTTTCAAAACGAATATACGTATTTCGAATGCATACATTTATTAACATTTAGGACATACGAATATGAAACTTTATACACATATTGATGAACATCTCAAGTTCAGATTACAGATGTTCAATATGTCCTCTGTCAGTGACACGAACAATATCAAATCGATACTCCAATTCCTCGGGCAAGCACTGTCTTCGTCACTGATGTTATGGCAGTACAGATCCAGTTCTTCAACTCTTCCAGGTTCTGTGGGAGTGATGGTACATAAACTTCTTTAACGAAACCCCACAGGAAGAAGTCACAGGGTGTCAAATACGGTGATTGTGGAGCCCAGCTGAAACATGCTAAGTTGCCAGCTCCTTGATCAATCCAACACGCACTTGGTGACTTCAGTGAGGGAGTTTAAAAATTGTATTGTTGAAAAATGACGTTGTCTTCAGGCAGCCTCGAAAACAACTAGTTTTGTAACATAGCGAGATACTGCTGACGGTTAACCGTGTTTCCATCAAAGAAGAATTGGCCGTAAACAGATTATCGAGATATCGCATAAATCACGTAGATTTCGGGCGAATCTCGTACATTTTTAATGACCGCATGGGGGTTTTGTAGGCCCCAAATTCGAATATTCTGTTTGTTTACTTGACCTCTAACATGGAAAGTCGCTTCACCACTGAACACGATGCGTTGTGCGAAAGTGTCATTGTCAATAGCATCAGGAATTTCGTTACAAAATGCCACACGTTTATCATCAGGACGCAGAGCTTGTAACAGCTGTAACTTGTACGGCTTCATAACCAACCGATGTCTCAAAGCACGCCAAATTGTTGTTGTAGGCAATTGTAACTCCCGACTGGCACGACGAGTAGCTTTTGAAGGACTACGTTGGAAAGCAGTTTGAATTCGTGCAACCTTTTTCTTCAGGAACACGAGGGCGGTGAGAATACTTTCCTTTATATACACATTCTGTATCTACCATCGATACAGAATGTGTTGTCGATACGATCTGCAAATGTTCCCCTAATTTGGAGGATAAATTTGATATCTCAACCTGAAATGTCCTTGCACTGTTATCACGGAATTTCACTTCGCAAACTCGGGAACACAAAATGATTGCTGCTGCGGAGTAGCCATTTTAAACATATGACCGTTACCAAGTGAAACAAGACAGCTGACATCTAGCGGCTATTAAAATAAGTTAGTCTATGTATTCGTTTCTTCCATAGCCGAGCCGAGGCACAGTGATCGATAGTGTGGACAAAATAGTATTTTGTAATACGTATATTCTTTTTGAAACACACACTACATTCAATTTAGTATTTAAATACTTACACAGAATACATTGCGACTTGATGTGCTAAATACGCACGTATTTAAAATACTTCAAATACTGAAAATATAAAATAATTTTGCTTTGTATGTTTTTTGCAACAATATTTCGTAATTAGCAATTACGATAAATTAGTACTTGACAGTCATATAAATTTCTGAACAATAATTATAGTAACGTATTGTAACAATATGTATAAACATTTTCAAATATAAAATGATATCATAGATATGTCTAAAACAAAGATATGGAATTTCCAGTTAAAACGACTAATTTGTCAAAGAAATCATCAAACAATTAACGCCTAGTTGACGAATTTATAAAACCTGCAAAGGAAAACGGTCATTTAACTGGCGTGGATGAGTATAAACTAGTGTTATAACGAATAAACGCTTATTTAATAACTGTCCGACATTTATAATGATTTATATTTATCATTTAAAATTAAGAGAATCCAAATTCAACAGCTGAAAGGAGCTTTTATTACTTTTTCAAAGAGGTGCATTAAGTAGCGGAATCAAAAAGAAACTACCCTCGCTCTAAATTATCTTCTTCGTCTGTATTTGAAATATTTTACGAATTTATTTTTTAAATACACCTACTTTATGTATTTAAATACATCTCTAAAATGTATGCCCAGAAAACTCAAAAATACAGTTTTTCAAATAAAAAATTTATTTAAAATGGGTATTTCAAATACAAGTATTTAAATACTGTCCAACCCTGGTGGTGCTAAACAGCGAATACTTTCCTGCCCGTACTTTCACAAACAATTACGCGAAAAGTACTCAAATTTTAGAAAAACTGTACGTGACCTTATTTCAATACCTATCTTTAAGGAACACATTTCAGTAAGGGACAAATCACCATCTTTATCATTGTAGTTGTAAGAAGACGCCGAAGAAAATTTTGAACCTTTGCAATTTTCGAAAAATTAGGATTTCCAACGAATAAGATACTTGCACCCTTCTCTTAAACGTCGTTTTTACTATCCAATAATAACATTTAATCAGAAACGATGGAGCTACTTTTTTTAAAATTTGGATGTCCCAGGGGCTTCATGTAAAGTACCCCAAACTTACAATATCGGTCTCAAATTTAATGGGGCCGTGACGTCAACTAGGTCGATTGGGGAATATCGATTTTGCCTAAAATTGACTGAACGATTTAGCCGCTAGCGTTGTTCACAGATGGACAGACGGACGGAGAGACAGAGGTTTTGCCGTCATTCGATTTTTCGGCAGCAAGGGGCCACAATACATGAATTCTGGGTACATCACGTGATAGAAGATTTTTTCTAAATTAGCAACTGGATTTATTAAGTTTTTCGTTTCGAGGGCCCTATAATAAGAGATTTTTGTCGACATTTTTGCGCAGCATGACTTAACTTTCTCTCTACTACGTTGCGAGAAAGTGATTCTTGGCCTCGTTTCGTTATTAAAGTGCGAAGTATTTTCTTGCTGAATATAATTTCTTCTTTTTATTAGGTGCTACGCCTCTAAAGTTGACATTCACCTTCATTATTTTCTGTGTCTTGCACTTATCTCTCAATTAATATAAACAAAACAATTGGTAAATTCTAAAGTACTTCTGCTCTCCATGTAATTAGCGGCCTTCATTTATTCCACATTGTGATATACTGAGGGCCGCTCTTAAAATACATATTTTCTACGCGACCTAAACCAGGTCTCATATTTAGCTAAAGCATCTAGTCTTAACTGATGTGCTTGTCTTTTCCAAATCTGCCAGTTTACCTTTAGAAGTCCATACATTTTTTCGTTTTCTCTGAAATATGAGAAGTTTGTGCTTTATCCTTTTCTTGTTCTATCTTTGTCACACAGGTCACCACTAGGTTTAAAATATACAGTACACCGACTTCAAAGTATTAGGACGTCTTAGATGCATCGCTTGTTATTTTATAGTCTTGAAATCCTTTCTTACATCAGAATCAATGTATAGCCTGTGTTGACATAAGTTCATTTTACAATAGGACGAAGTATCTTTTGATATTTACTTTTTAACATTTTTTTAAACTTC
The DNA here is from genome assembly GCA_011170035.1 of Teleogryllus occipitalis. Classification (NCBI taxonomy): domain Eukaryota; kingdom Metazoa; phylum Arthropoda; class Insecta; order Orthoptera; family Gryllidae; genus Teleogryllus; species Teleogryllus occipitalis. The sequence goes on along the minus strand of BLKR01001852.1, from coordinate 169,384 downwards.
TGTTACTCTCAAAACCATTTTCAAATCATTTATTTGGCATTAAACAGAGTAATTCTCCATTAACGTTGTCAAGGGCCATTAAACATTAAGTAATTCTTCTTAAAGTAGTCATTTTGTCAAGTTATTGCCTTTTATTTCTATCAGCCAGAGGCTCGGCGCTTTTAATATTCGCGGTTCTACTATTCAGTTATCGCCCACCTGGGGATGCTCGGTGATCCTTAGGCCCATCTATGGATCCTGGAGCAGCTTACCTTCTGTAATTTCACAGAGAGTGCTAAAGCAGTTCAGTAATCAACGCCAGCCATCTACCGACGCCATCTTCGAATTCAATTTTTTATGAGACCTAAACTTGCAATTCCGAAATTTACCACTGCCTGAAGAACAGTATGTGTTCTTGTTCTATCAAATCCATTTTCATATTTATACTAAGAAGTATAACTTGGGTTTTCTTTGGAAACGGGGAAAGACCATCTACTGTTCACATGGCACCGCGTGGAGACTGTAAAGTGAATTTATTTTGAAAACTTTCAGGCACTACTCCCATTGGACAACAAACAACAAGACTTTCTAATTTACAAACAAAATCAATTCTACTACGAAAAAGTGGCCGACAGTGGAGAGCTCTCCCGAAAGGGAATAAAAACACCATCAACTCGCTCGAGTGGCTTGGTAATACAAAGGTTATCGAAAATCTATCCAAACTAAACTCAGCCGGGAGCAGCAGCTGAACTGTTTTCTTCAAGGAAGGACTGAGCACTGAATTTAAACTGGTAATACTAAATAAAAATCGTAGACTTTAAAACTGATCTGACATTTAGGAACGAGAGGCTCAGTTATTGAAACAGTGCAGCTATTTCCAGATTGAGTTATTCGCGTTTCCGAGCACATCAATTACTTAGGTCAATTTTCTCGTGCGTACATCACTCATGCATTTTACAGACGTTAGGTACATTTTAAAGCAGAAAGAAGGTGGTGTTCCTCTGCTTGTGGAACATGCGATTCGGCGCCGATCTACAGTTCCGATTGTGGTATTTACCCCTTCTAGTTTTTTTACCCCTCTTTTCTTCCAAAGCACAGCACATTTTAAGCCTCTATCCAAGTAGAAAATTTAATTAAAAAATAAAAACCATTTTTTAGAAAATTTTGAATATGTTAAGGATTTATTTAACGTACCAACAAAATCAAAATATTCGTTTTAAATTCACAGACCTTCGAGGTTGGCTTGATAGATCGTGAAGTATTAATTACGGAGAAAATCGTCTGAACAGTGTAGCACTGATCACAGACAGACGGATGTACACACGTTTTGCCGTGAACCAATTTTTTGGTAACAAAGCCTTACAAAACATGAATTCTGATTACACTACATATTTCAGCAAGTAATTTTCTATTTATAGGACTAAGATTTATCCAATTTTTTCTTTACCAGGAACCCACAATATTATTTTTTCTGATGAAAAATCGCCATTTTCTACAAGACTTTCTATTTCTCTTTATTATGAACGTAAGCACGTTATGGGGAGAGAAAGTCAAACTATTTTGCTTCAATATTGTACTTATAGGAAAACGCCAACAAAATTTTGAATGTTTGTAATTTTTAAAAAATTAAGTATTTCAACTAAAATGGGCCGACCCGTATGGCCGAGGTGGCTAAGAGCGAGTAACGACTCAGCGCTTCGGTCCGAAGGGTCACGGGTTCGAGTCCCGCCTTGGGCATGGTTGTTTGTCCCGTGACTTTGTACATGTCGCGGAGGGCCTCGCGTTCTGCTGACCCCAGATCAGAGGAGTCCGCAAGTGTGTTGCTCCAGTGTATGGTCGAATATGCGTCCCACGCGTAAGGGATAGGACGTAAAGGATAACCGGCTGTTGGCTGAATAAAAGCCCTAGAAAAAAAAACTAATGTGGGTCCAGTGTCATTCACTTTTAAGCGCCCTTCAAGTTAAACATTAATTCAAAAATTAGGAGCCATTCTTCAGAAAATATGGAGAATACTGAAAAATATATTAAATGTTCATGTAAATTTCAATTTCAATTTAGTCCAAAAATCAAACTATTCGTTTAAAATTAAAATTCGTTGATTGATTTTTTCGTGTTTCCGGACACGTCAACTGCTTTGTTCATTAGTCCTGTTAGTGTAGTGCATTTTTTTCGCGGGGAAGGTGGTGATCTTCCCCCGCTGGATGGCGAGATCCGGCGCCGACCTACCGTCGACTAGTGGGGTTTCCCCCTAACCAGAACTCTCCCACCAGCGGGGCACCACCCCTGCCGGGACAAGCTCTAAGCACTCGCCCGGTCTTCCGGAATACATACTATAGATGGACAAAGGTAATCATGCGAACGAGAAAAATGGTAAGAGGATAGAAGGAAATGTTAAGAGGAAACGAGTAAAAAAGAAAGAAAAATAAGAGAAAAACAAGAGATGAAAAATGATTGATAATATTACAATGAAAGGCGCAATATAATTTTTATAAAAATTGTTATGCGCAAATCAAATGGCGCCTTTCTGAACATTCTGAACATAAGGCTTGCTTCAGTGAAAATAAAGTTTTTCTATTTTCCGCAATTATTTGTTGGTTGGCGTATATGAACACAGGGAAGTAGAACACATAAGAGATAGTTGCTATACATATTCACGTCGTCTGTTTCAGCACGCGTTAACTTTCTTACGTTCTACGCCATCTAATAAATGAAAGAATGCAACGCACTCCTGCTACGACGTGGCAACACTAGTCTCGTAGCGTTTTCCATTCGTTGCACTACAACCCACCCCAGTGCAGGGCAAAAACGCCATCGCTCCGCAACAGTGCTGCCCCACACGCGTGAAGGGCAGCCACGAATGAAACGGATTTCGGAACTGAGTCAGTGCGTGTGCGCTACGCAGTGAGATTGTAGATTGCTGTTCTTGGTCTGTCACACTGATGGAACTCGAAAAATAATAATTTTGAATTACGATCGTTATTATAATTTTATGAAGTCTTTTGGCAATTCTTACAACTTAATAAATTATTAACGTGTGATATTTTAATGTAAAAACTACGAAAATGTGCAATGTGCATGTGTCGAAATCTCATTTTTTGAGATTTGCCAGTGATCGATATAGCACACAAGATTTTGAACCGAAAGGCTTCTGCAGATTTCTTTGGTTATTGAAACTCATAAAAATATTAACAAGTGCATTTTCACTGGTATATGTATGGGCGTGAGAGAAACATTTCTTGGCACATATATTTGAATGATTTTGTAAGGGTCACTATTTTTATTTTCACTTTGTTAGCGTTTGGAAATTGAGTCGTTCCTACACTACGGTTTGTAAATAGCACTGGATTTGTTAACATGATGTTATTAAAGGTTACATTTTAGGAAAACAAATTGATTTTAACAAAACTTTTACTCAAATGTCACAAAAATTATTTGACGACATTTCTTGCAAAACATAATATACTCCATCATTCGAAGTATCACTGCGTGACAGAAGATCCTCAATTGCCTTCACAATTTCACCACGAATCCAAATCAGCATGGATACCTTCCGTACCTAACCTCACAATTGCCCGGTGCACTGGACTGCACTGAAGCGATCGTCAGTGTAGTTTAGGGCGCCCCGAGTGTGCCCTGGTTGCATGCCATTGTGTGAATGGAACATGCGCTTCTTTGCACTGGTGCGCCCTAGCGGTCGAATGGAACTCGAAAGCTGCCCTGAGTGCGCATTCGTGCGCACCAGTGCGGCGAATGGAAAACGCTATTAGTTTAATTGCGCAACACTTATATGCTTCCATGCTGTTTCAGAGTATCGTTTCCCCAACTCATTCTCTCCCGTTCCACAGCTGCCTCAAGTAGACCTCCGATCGGGAACCTTCATTTTGACTTGGTCTTCCAACGCGTGCTTTCGTCGATTTCCTCTACAGTGACTCCCGCAGCAAGTTTGGAACGCAGACAGCGAGTCGGCGGTGATGAAGGTGGTGATGGAGGCAGAAAGAGCAGCAAACACGACGCCAACGCAAAATCAATTACTCTGATAATAGAGGTGAAGCTTGTGGCGGTAATATGGCAATCAATGGAACCGTGGCAAAAGTGTGGACGAGGTTGAGGCGAATGTAAAGACGAAGGCGTGGGAGGAGACGAAGGAGGATGTGGAGCCGGGGGAGCCGGGAGGAGATGGAGTCTGAGGAGGAAGAAGCGGCGGAAGAGGACGCCACGAAGGAGGTGAAGGAGGTGGCCGCGGGGATGGAGGCGGAGAAGGAGGTGGCGAATGAGGAATAGAAGTTGAGGTGGAGCCGAGTAGGTGGAGGAGGCAGAGGAGGAAAAGGCGGAAAAGAAGATGGAGAAGAAGAAGATTGAGGTAGAGAAGCAGGCGGAGGAGTAGACGGAAGAGGAGGAGGAGGTAGAGAAGAGACAGGTTGATACGGGAATGGTCAAGGAAGAGTAGGTGAAGAAGATATCATAAACAAGAGGGAAAGAGGGATGAAATGAGATAGAAGCGCAAGGAAGAGATGATTGGGATGTGGAAGTTGTGATAGAGGAAGAAAATATGTAGTGGTCACAATAAAGAATAATTTTAAAGAATAAAAGAGAAAAAATGGAAAATAAAATTTCATTACCAGGAAAAGATTAAACGAAAGAGGCTTTAGGTTAGAAGATGGTGACAATAAAGGGGGTGAAGTGAAAGCGAAGAAAACGGAAAGAATTCAGGAGACAAAGGGTAAAAACCTGAATAATCAGACAAAACAGCCGAAAGAGTGTGAGGAGTTGAAATGGTTGGTAAGAGCCTGTCAACGGCAAAAGCATCGTGGATACCGAGAGGAGAAGAACGCTGTTCCCGGGCTTGTGGCAGCATCGGCGGGAGCGGCGGCTTGTGGCGATGACCGCGTGGTGCTCGCCCCTCCGCGTCAACCCCCGTCAACCCCCCCCCCCCACCGCCGCCGTCACCGGTGCAGCCCGGCTTACCGGACGCGCGGCCGGAAATCAGCTCATTTCGCCGTCATTTCCGCGGCCTGATGACCGTCTTAAAGACGAGGGGCCGCCTTCTCTTCAACAGCTCTCATAAACCACCACCGCCGCTGCCGAACTATCACTGGGGGTCTTGCCGGCTCTCCTCCCCCTACCGGCCCCTCACTCCCCGCCTTCCGCTCTCCCAGATTTTGCAGTCTCAGTCCTTTTTATCGACGAACTACACTCCGTTTACTATTACATCTTCACTCCTTCACTAACAAATATATTCCGCTTTTTGCCAGCCACAACTCATACATTTGTTGTTGTCATTCATGCTTCCTGTTGAAGATTCCAGCAGTAAAGAAGAATCACAAAGCATTCTGTATATGGAAATTTGATTCCTGCAATATTGTTACTTTACATTGAAAACTCACGTCAGTCAGCCTGTGCAGTCAGTGTCCCTATTTAGTTTTTTTTTCTCGTCGACTGAAATTATTAGTTTAATTGAAGAAACAGATATCATAGTTAGCAATATGGGTAAAATATTTTGCTGCAATAAACTTACCCAACTTCTCAAACCAAATTCCTGAATATAAAAAAATATCACGTGAGTTATTCGTTTCAAACTGTTTTCCTTTCAGTGTTTGTTCAGTGAAATTCCGACCGATTGGCCAGCAGAATAAAATACACGTGTGGCATACGTTCCCTTGTTCGAATCGCCACGTATTTCAGAAACCGTAGGGAGCGCTAGTTTTGAGCAAATACGCCAAAGCTCTCCTTCAACGGGCGAGGAATACATGTTCCGAGAGCTCCAGCCAGAAACGGAGCTCATAGGAAGTTTTGAGTTGAACGACCGAGAGCGAGTCGACGAGCTCCTCGTTCTGACGTTGAGGTTTCGGGGCTCTGCGGAACCTCAACTTGCCGCGTAGGGACACCACGGCCCACCGAGGGAGAGTGAACTTCTCCGAGGGCTTCCCCCGTTTCTGGCCCTTCCATTTCTGTCGTTGCTCGTACGACCCATAGTGCCCGTCTCAGCTTCAACTGAAACGAGCGGCCGAACAACGGGACAAGCCCCACTATTGGAATTGTTCACGAGAAATAATGAAATCAAACGATAGATCTTGTGGCAAGCACTTTAACATCATGAGGCCGATAAACAGAAAACAAGAAACCGAGTCTGTTATTACGCTTTTCTTCTGTTTTTCGTTCAATACTTTTGTTTATAAGAAGAGATAATACGAATCAATAATTTTCGTCACATTATATAAGGAAAAATCATGCATTTAGCAATTTGAGTCGACTGTTCGACCTTGCTGGGTAGCTCACGGTGTCCTTCTTGCCTGAGTCTAGTTTAATTCCCACGCTTGGGGAACATAACGGACGGCGGAATCTTAAAGTTTTAACGAACGCCAGCTGTTTAGAATGACTTTCGTTTCTCTGGTCCGTTGCGTTACGTTGATCATAATAACACAACGTAGTATAAACAGTGCACATGCCTCATTGCTCCAAGGAATTTTAGCAGTTGTGAGAGATGTGATGTTGTTTAAAATCAATTTTTGCAAACGACACGTCATAATATACTAAACATAATATTTCTTGTTATAAGAAACGGTTTTCTTAAAGGATTGTAAGTTTTATAGAAAGAACGAAAGTGTCTGACCCCAGAGAAAAAGTAAATAATCTTAACAGGCTGTTGTCTCCACGTGTCTCCTTGTTCTGCTAGTCATAAAACCCAATGTTGCTTAAAATAAATCAAGCATTTCGCAATATTGAATTTTTCATGAAACACCCTTGAAAAGGATATAGGAAGTCTTATTCTGGTTGTTCTAAGTGAGGTTTCGCTCAAGTCAGCGCATCTCCTGTTCCTGGACTTTCTCATTCCACGCTCATTCTGTCCTCACCATATGTTAGGTTAATGTCCTCTCTTGGTTGCCAGAGGTTTAGTTTCAAATACAGGACCCTAGAGATTTTTCTAAGAAAGGAATGTACGAGTGAATTTTCTCCAATAGAGCTAGTGGTTGAAGTTGACAAAGATAACTACAATGAAAAATTCTTAAAATATCAAATACCAAACAATTTTAAGTAATAAGTAATTGGACCTGAGCAAACATGTTAAGGAGCAAACATTTTAATAAAATCTAAAACCTAACATTTCGCATTTTGACCATCGTACGGGGAAGTTCTTAACTGTATGATCGGAAAGTAGATATTATCCCAAAACATTGCAATAAATGTTCCATATCGATCTTAGTTTCTTCAACTCAACGATTTCGAGTTATGAACGGTCAAAGCGTTAAGAAAGAGATGTGATGCGGATTGCATAGCGACGCCAAGCCCAGACGTTTCAAACTATTACATTCTAAATTAAATTTCTTACGAAAAGAGATGTTGCGGAGTAAAAGTATATGCACTTTCACCACAATTTTCTATAGACTAAAATTATGTTTCATTGGTGTACGATTTTTCCAGGTATGATCTGGATCTCAAAACATCGAGAATTTTGCGTAATAATACTCGTATGTGATTAATATTTTTTCATATGAAGAACTTATTTGTTCCCTATTTTTAAATGCATGAGAAATTTACAAAAACCTATTGTTCATTTTAAAAGAATTTATTGTAATTTTTACTTTTCCTTCCTATACAATACTTTAGGGAAAGAAACATTGAAACATAATATAATCTCAAATTTTCGCCCGTAAAATCCTTGTTTAAGATTGTTTTCAGTTGAAATTTCGCGCTGATGTCAGGATTAATGTATATAACTGCTGTTCAAAAACTGGTTAGTATTGGTGCAGATGGAGAGGATACGCACGCAATTTTGTCCCGAAAATCGAGAGGTCTGGATGGATGGTCGCCGATGTAATCACTCATAACTGTCAGACTGGAAACTTTTGAACTAAATCTTGATTGACACTACAGAAGTAAGATCTATTTGAGCCGTTCCTGTGATAATTAAGATATTTTAATGTTTCGGAAGAGAAAATGATTGCAATTTTTAAAAATATTGCTGGCATACGCAGTCCGTAAGTACAACCGTAAGACAACAATTACACCAATATTCTCGTAAATATCTCAATTTTCTATAGTTGAAGATGCTTCCGATTTTGTGAAGCTGAGTTTCCAATCCTTTTAATACAATGGTTATAAAGTTTATTTTAAGGACTCGCCACAACATTTCTCCAGAGCCTATTGCGAAGTGTATTTTCTTGCGCGATAGAGTATCGTCTTGTATGCGTAGTTATATTTTCTTGTGTTTTCTGAACATCCTAATTCCTGATGATAAACGAAGGATACGAAAGAGGAGGAGCAAATTTGTAATTTATGCATAAAATGCTTTTGCTTTACAGCAGAAAACAATAGATTACGTTAATTTTTTTAATCAATGGGATCTTGATTATCCTGAACAGGCGCCGGTACATATTTGGCTATTGACCTCCAGTTGTCTGTTTGATCATCATTGATCCTCTTCCAAATTATATCGACCACAGGGGTTTCTGACCACAGGGTATTCTGACCCCTCTGAGAATCCTTGATGTAGACTGTATGGCTTAATAAACACACTTGTTTGTAACAGGAGGTTTTTATTCCCCAGGGTGGACACATCAGCACGACCTTATCCTCACGCTCCGCAGGTGTTCAAATACACCTTTGGACTGGCATCCGGACACACCGGAACGCGATACCGAGTCGCGAAATTCGCCACACACACATTTCAAAATCTGGATAAAGCTCGAGTCTACTAAATCTCTCAGATGGTACCGTAGCTGTTTACGCCGCGCACTGCGCTGGGGACTAGTCCCTTCTCAGTACCCATGAGTATCGGGCACTACCACGACGAAGCCAAGAGCCCAACTGGGGCCCACCAAGACAGAGGTAATTCAGCGTGTATTCAGGTGATGCAGCGTGGATTCAGCATTTACTTTGGCATTCTTGGACGTGTCTTCTCCGTTTGTTTCCCCTATTTAAACACAATGTTCTGGGCAATTATAAGGAATTTTGCTGCACTAGACGCATTTCCATTTGTCAAAAGGCGTTCCCCAGATATATTCATAATGCAATTTCGTTGTCATCGCGTCACGATGATTACCAGTGTGACCTAGATATTACCCCATTCTCATTCCTTTCAAAAACACTATCTCATTGCTAAACTTTCTAGACTATATATCATAAATCATCCTTCTCCACTCACGGTTTTCGTTATCTTTCTCCCTTCGTCCTCGGCGCTTGTTACATTGGTACCTGCCACATCTGTTGCCCTTGTACCGACTCGCTTTAACCAAATTGTCTTCCAATTGACTTTTTTCCAGATCTTTGGCCAAAGTAACTCTACTGGGGTCATGTGATGTCACCACAACGTCTAAGTACATTGTTTCATTTTTTGTACAAACTTCGCCACATTAATTTCGTTTCTGATGCATTGTGGCACCGACGGATAATTCCACAACCCATTGCCATTATTAACGCTCTGGGATTGAGTCGGATAACACTTTTTTGTCTAGTCACCATCATTGGCTTGTAGCTTGCATTAAAACGCCTAGTACTTGTTGCTGATCGTTTGGGCATCTATACCTCTGCTCCTATCTGCCCTCTAGTCTTCAAATTGCGACATCCATTCCGACTTCATTGCAACATCCTATCTCACTCACAAACTGTACTCCTCACGTTTCACAACGAACAATATATGTACGGCGAAGTAAAAACCTAGGAGAGAGGAACTTTCGACGCGAGGCGTAGATGAAGGCGTCTCCATCCCACATTCCCGTCTTCTCTCCGACCGACCACTTTTCAACGAGTTGGCGATTGGTTACAGGCTGCGAGTGACCATGCAAGGGTCAAATTATTCCATGCAAAAAGCTGATCGTGTGTGTGCCACAAGAGTTTCACAACATCTGTCACCATCACACAATACCACAAGATACGACGGAGGGAAAGTTCCCCGGCGGTGGCCGATTCTCAATAAAGGCTCCCACAAACCGGTGCGGTAGATCTGCTGCGAGTGCGGCGCGGAAAGTTCCGAACTTGACGCGGCCACGGAATTCGCGGGACCGTGCACACCGGAGCGTCAATTATGAGTCAGCGTTTGATGACAGTTTTCATGCAACAAAGAAGAGGCCCTCGCTTCTATTCAAGCAGAGATAGAATTGCCATGTTATTCGAAGTACGTTTTCTGAGAGCATTTGTTAATATCTCTTCAGAAAACGTACATAAGGGGTCTATAATTTTGACCTAGCACGAAGCACGAAGAATTTCACTCGTTGATGACACAAAGGATGAAAAGCTTTTATTTTACTAGAATGGCCAGGGCCTGCCTACACAATTCAATAGAATTATAAATCTATTAAAACTTTTTATTAGTAAAACGTACAAAATTTTAAGAACAAAAATTTTTTAAATTGAGGTTTAATGTTATTTAAAATTAATTAAATTACTGAGCACGATTAGAAGTATTTTTTCTGTACGTTCTGTCGTGTGAAATTCACTGGTGAGCTGAAAATATTCTAGACCTGACGAGTCTTTGCCTTGGTTTCCACAGCGAAACTGGAGCGGCATCGGAAAAAATGCGTCCGACCGCGGATGGAAATCCGCAGCGAATAAAACGCTGCCAATCCGCTGCCGAGCCGCTCGCCAGCCGCGCAGGTCTAAACCTGCTCATACGCCAACAGGTGTCGCAAAATTTCCGTTGCGGACGTTCCGCGTAGAAAACGGATGTTCCGCGCCGGTCTGCGGGAGCCTTAGCCCTTTGATGCGAAGCCGCGATTGGGTTGTGTAGATTCCTCAGCGGGAGAATGGAAAGGCGATGTGTGCGTCCGCGGGAGCAGGTGGTAAGCTCGCTGCATCGCTTCGTCTACCCTCGGTCTCTGGACGGCATCCCTCTGCAGAGAGGAAATTGCCCTTGACGTCTAAGAACGGAGACTCGCGAGGTATAAGCAATGTGCCGTCTCAAGACGGCATACCGCGATGAACAAATCAAAACAATCAATGAAACCACGATGAACAAAATTGGGCGTAACTACAATAAAACTTTTGTCGCATCAGTAATTGAAGTATTTTTTCTAGACGGTTCACCTATAACTTCGTTGTCATTTATTTACCTTGTTGCCCCTTCGTCTTTTCTCTCTCTCTCTCTCTCGTCCTGTTATCGCGGACACCACATCGAGCCATCGTCTTTTCGTTGCGTTGTCGCTTGTTTCGTTTCCGCTCCGTCGTCGCACTATCGTCTCGTTATCGTATCGCCACGTTGTCTCCGAATTGCCACCCCTCACGGCTTCCCTCTCTCCGAGGGGGGGCGGCCCCTCCCCTTCCCTTGACCCCCTCCGCCCTTTTCCGTGGGCCTCGCCGCTCTTCGACGCCGGCGCCGCGTCTTAACTGATGTCGACACCGCCGCCCCTTCCCGCCCTCGCCGCGCCGGGCTGCGGTTGCCTTAACGACATCCTCTCGCGATGCTCGCTTGGCTTCGCTCTCTCTCACGCCCCACACTGGGTTCAAACCGAGCGACACGTGGACACCACAAGCAAAAATAATTTGGGAAAACGCAATGCTGACAGGTTCTAACATCAATGGTCGTAATAATCGAAAACAGAAAAATAAATTGGACTAAAAAGGAAAATTCTAAATTGCGTTTTATGCAATGGAGGTCATAGCAAATCAACGTATGAATCAACTAACAGATTATTAAACAAAAATAAATGAAGAAAATATTTATCATGGTGATGTGCCTAAATCGTGTGCTGACTCGGTGCAAAACGTGAAAGACGCTCTAAAACTCTTGGATTTTCATATCTCCATGAGGATGAATGTTCGCCTCCTGTCTTTCGTAAGTGTCTCTGATTGTTGTCAGCCAGCAACCAAAGAGGTCACTAAAGTACACGTTTAGAAAATTGCCAGAGCACCATTTTTAGGAAATATTAGGGGGTAATTAGTAGCGGCAGGAAAATTTTTAAAAGTTATGAAATCTAAAAGTAAAGATTGAGATAAAGTATGATTTGTACAATCGTCAGTTAGTTTCTGACTAGAAATGGATGCATTTTTACCTCTCCACCTTAAGTTTACTAAAGGGGACCTCTTGTTAATTGGCCCAGGGCCATTCTTTAGGACGACGTCCACTATACTACCCACCCTGAGGCCCTGGCCCGAGGGTTCTTATAATTACACGCAACCCTCACCAAGCTGGATACTCAGATTGACATGAAATTTTACCAGCTTAATAAACCAGTTATTAAATAATTAAATGCTATGAAGCATTGCAAGTAGTATTTTTGCGCCCATCAGAATTAAATCCTTTCATAATCTTACTGTCTGTCGAAGCACGGAAATCGCCGCGCGTCGCCGGTATTGCGGCCGTTACTAGGGAGGTTTTGCACGCTGAAACTTCCCTATCGAAAGCAACTGCAGATCTTCTGCGCATGCCCAGATTAACTTTTGCATTACGTCTGCACATGCGCAGAAGATCGAGAATTAAGTCGATTGCTGCCCGCTAAGGCGTAAAAAAACTCTCTACTCGTCAGCCGCGCCGCCGCTATCTGCTTATCTGTCGGCAGGGTGTCAATTGCTTCGGAGGGCATGTAGCATGTAGGGTGACAAAAGCGGTTGTTTGCGTGGCAGGTTCAGACAGACAAAAAAAGATATTCATGAATACCCCAAATAAAATTATTGCGACGATATGGGTCTCTGAAAACCTTGCCTCGATATTTGATAAATCAATAAATAAATACACACGTACATGCATACATGCATGAATACATACATATGTACAAGCATCCATACATTTGCATCACTGTCGCGCATCTGCGCATGCGCAGAAGATGGAGATGACAGTCGATTGCTGTCCGCTAAGGCGTGCACAAACTCCCCACTCACTATTAAGAACGCGTGTCACTGCACCTCAAACTAAAAAAAGAGGAATGGAAATGGGCTTCGTCATCAGTTATGAAAGAACGAACGCGCTAGAAATCTGACACCGGTTGATACACGTCGTGTAAGGTTTCTGTCGCTGCCTGCAATGGTCGGCCCGCTGTGGGAGGCTTGGTGGTCACGAAAGGTCTTCATGCAAAACGCCTCTAAACCACTATTTCTAATATTCCATTTTTCAAAAATTCTTCACTTCAAAATTTGGATGTATGGGTTTTGAATGGTGTTCTACCAGCTGTCGAAATTTTCTGAGAATCTGAATATCCAACACGGTGGGTGTTAGTGTGTTTTAGCTGTGTCTTTCAAGAGTAAAATAGGTAGACGAGTTGATGAAGTTGATTGGCTATTAGGCTGTAAACAAATCTCAGGTTCGATATCACAAAGTGAAATATTACTTGTTCAAATGAAACACACAAGAACTACTATTACGTTTAGTTTAGACGAGATATGTACAATGGTCGAAAGATGTGAACACTGCACTGATCAGCTATCAAAAGGTTTCTTAGCAGTCTTAAATAAAGATGCAAAATATTTTTCAAGCTAATGATTGAGGGCTGACATACGCACTGTTCCGTTATCATTGCGCATCATCCGTTAGACAGCTAATGGCTTGGTGTTCCGTTGTAAAAAGAGAAACTTTTGTTTGTCTATTATAAATGTAGACTGTCATACCCAAGGGAACAGCCGGCCATGCGGGGCAGCTACCCTTCTCGCGGCGAGGAACAGAAGGCGGCACTGCAGGTAATATTTATTCTTAAATTCTATTTACATAGCTAACGTATGGCCTAGCTTACAAACTAGATACTTACAAACTAATCTAAACCTACTTTGTCTTACATCCTGACTTAATTTAACAACGAACATTATGGAGGTGAGTGGAGAACAGCGTTTTCCCTGATGAAGAAGACTTACGAAGGAGCCAGCGGAGAGCGACTCGCCCCTTGTACAGTTTATGTGCTCGTTTTTGGCTCACTTGATTTTGAACTGTGCTCTCGTGGGGTTGTATTAGGTATTTTCTCTCCAGGCATTTAGTCGACGCCGCTGACGTTCTTGGACTTGGTTTTGGAACCGGCCGACCATTTCGAACTGTATCTTTTATTGACGATCTGCTTATAGTAAGGGAATAAAGAATAAGATTGTATTTTGCCATTTTTTGGTGCAGTTATTTCAGTCTCCTTGTGCAACATCAGATTGTTGCTGTGGCGGATGGCACATTGCTGCTCTTGATCACTTGTTTGTCGTTGCAATCTTCTGCGAGTCCATCCCTTTCAAGACCTTCAATTGGATTAGAGGAGTGTCGGTGAGCTGGTTGTTTTCTTGTAAACGGAGACAACCCATGAGGCAGTTGAGCCCGTCCACCTTCTGGTACCGGAGTACAAATGCCGGTACCGGGGTACAAATCCGTGTGTTGTTTTGAACGAAGCGACATCGCAGTATGATTTCTCTGGGTTCTTCCATTTTCGCTTCATCTCATTACACCATCATTTGTATCATAATATCATAATCACGAATCCATCAGAATCATGGGTGCGTTCCAAGTGTGCTTGTAAATCTAGGAACTGGCACCATCATATTTGTAGTCATGTGAACGACTCTTTAGATACAACCGAGAATTCCTTGGGCGCGCACCGGCTGAGGTGGCTCAGTAACTACATTCGTTGCCGCTGCACCATCTCGTGACCGGAATATGCTAGGATTCAATTCATGACTGGTAGATTGTCGATAGTAGCTACAAAGCTACGTCGAATTTAGCCATTGTCTAAAGGAGAATTCTAGCGTCCGGCTGCTCTGACCCGTATTTTTTCGCGTTTTCCGATCAATGCCAGGCAAATGTCGGAGCAGTACCTTCAACGGGCGTAGGACCGCGCACGATCATCCCTTCACCCTGTCCCCATTTCTCCCCTGACATACACACACTTGCATATGCTGCCCTACCCAACACGTGGGAATATCGGGTTGCAACAATTTTTACGAAATGAAAGTCCCGAATGAACACTTTTTTAAATTAAGTTTTTTTTCGAAACCAAAATTCGGAATTAATTTTTCCGAATTCGTTCTTCCAAAAACCATTATTAACGATTTCCTTCTATTTTATCATGGATTTCCACGGAAACGTCTTTGGGTTTGACGTGATTGAAAATAGATTCAAAAATTTTAATTATTGCTGAACGGGAAAAGAAATTCAATTTAGACAGATATATTTATTACAAAGGTAAATTAGTTAACGGAAAAATGTATTGTGAATGTGTGAAATATCGGCAAAAGTAGTGTTCTGGTCGATCCATTCTGCTCGATCCTCATTAACGGTGAACATATAGTTGTATACAAACGCATTGATGAGTCCTCACACTCACATGTAACAAAAGAAGAAGAAACTACATCCTACTCACATTTAACGGAACGAACTCCACGAAGTCCTTTCGGGTGTCCTCTCTTTGTTACCTTAACGAGGAAATTGGAAGAAATCCATAAGGAGAGGAAAAACAGAACAACCAAGAGACCAAGAGACCCCACTTCCTTAGCCGAACTCGAATAATTATTATCGAGTAAACAGGAAACCCTTTATACATAGTTTCTGAAGTCGTGAATAAAGCTCCACTCTAAGAATGAATATAAAAGATTCAAAAATACTTATGTGTGTCTGAAAAAGGTATAATTAATAGTACTCGTACAGCACTTGCTGAAAGCAGGATTTGATGTTATTTCTTTCATTTGGACCGGTCCATGCATAGGCGATGTCGCAGCCGAATAGCTGCAGGAAGTATTTTTTTTAATTTAATAGAAAATAGAGAAATTAAACAGTATATCATTGCACATGAATTTCTGGCACCAGGACATGCAAAATAAGTGTTTGAAGAGCATAGGTAAGCTACGCCTGACAGCGTACTACCCGTTTCTTATTATTTGGTTGTAAATTACGTATCAGGCCAGATATCGAAGATGAGCTATTCCAGCGATATTTAATGCAGAAATTTGGAATCAATTCGAAGCGACAATAAGAAATTTTCACAGACCCAACATTGTAAGTGAGATCTGGCATAACAGATTTCAAATTTTACGAGTAGTTCGGATACTCATCCTTCATTATCTACTACGTTAGTAGAAATTCAAGAACAGTCGGATACAACAGTCGGAAATTCAAGAACAGTCGGTAACTTAAGCAGAAATGCGACTGGGAAGGAAAGTGAAGATCCAACAAGAAAAAAATTGGATAACTATGTAAAATATAATTAAAGACATGGTTCCATTCTTAAATCAGAATAATTAAGTTTGGGAAATTTTGGCTACGGAATATGGAACTTCCGAAAAAAGAAAATCGGAAACATGCAATTCGGAAAACTGTAATTTGAAAAATATAATTCGGAGAAATTATCTGAAACCGGTAATGCCAGTCGAGTGCATAGAGCTTGTCCTGGTTGTGAAGAGACACCACTGTCGGGGATAACTGGAGGTGGAAAAACCTCCCATACCAGCGTGTTGGTTGGCACCGTATCTCACGTTCGAGATGGAGAAGAACATCACCCCGTCCTGGCTCTAATATGCACTAAAGTCTCGGCACAAGTGACGAAAGTACTTGACTCCCCCAGAAAAACCTAAATAATAATTCTGTCCGGTTGTGCGCGCTTGCGCGAGCATTTCGGACCACTGCGGAAGGACGCCCGCCGCTGCCACCTCGTCCTTCAGTGAAGTCGTTACGGGCGCTCGCCACCACGCCCCTCCCCTGCGACCGTCATGTTGCTTCTCTTGGGAGGGGCGAGGAGGAGGACGTGGGTTTTCCCCGAAGTCGCAGAAATAAAAAGCAAATAACCGTTCGCATAAAATCCCCGAAACGTGTCCTTCCCACGCGTTTCGACAAAGCTGGAGGTGCTATTCCGTAAAGAATGGCCGCGGCGGATACGTTCCCATCGCTCATAAAAAGAAATGATGGCTCCATTGGTGCAAGTGCGGCGCTTCAAATTCCATGACCAGCTTTCATCTGCTCGTAAAGTGACGAAGTGGCTTAGAGATGAGCCGCAATATAGGGCGATGAATTGTGAGGTATGTGAAGTGGGACATTGCTTTGCCCTGTGATTCCTCAACTAAGCTTGAATCATATAACTGATAGTGTTATCAAGAGTGTAAAATTGTTTTTCGAAAAATATTATTTAAATTAGAGAAATGCTGTTTGGTTAGCTTTCTTTGTGGTACATTAAAATTTACCGACACATTTTGGTGATAACTTAAACATCTAAAACAAGCCTCATATATATTATACAAACGTAGTATAATATTCTCGTGTATAAACGACATCAACTGCCTCACAATCTACAGAATCCATAAATCTTAACGTCTTTATTTACGAAACTGCGTGAATTTTGGAGATACCCTGTGTCCGTGCCGATTTTATGTAAACAAGTTTTATCTGATTTCTGACCATCATAAGCGTTAGGAATATTTTATTGTTTCCTTGACAAAACACAAACCTTAGTATCAACAAAACCATCACTCAATTTTTATTCTTGCGCAAACACAGTTTTTATAAGAATCAACAATGCAAGAAAATTGACAGAAAAGTCGCGTGTATTAATTACCAAACTAGTGGTGCTGAAACAGAAAATACTTGCTCAGGTTATTTGAACAGACTTTGCAATTTTGTAAAATTACATTAACCTACAAAAGTGTTTCCAGCCGGCAACATAGTGTCTCCACCCTGGCACTTGAACCAATATTGTTAGAATTAACCTGTCATTCACGTTACATGTACATCACCACCCTAAAGCCCAACACAACCCTCTCGACCCTTTAAAAAGAGATTAAACATTTGCAATTGGAATTTTGAGAGATTATTGCAGGGATTTTATTCATATTATTTCAAGACCTAATTTTAAAGAACATATTTCATTAAAGATAAAAATACGCATAAATATTGTAGTTTTACAATATTTAAGCTTAATTTTTTGGTTCGAAATTTTCAAAAACACAAAGTCCACAGAAAATGGAACATGAGCCATTTTAAGCGCCCGTTGCTCTATCCGAAGACAATTTTTAGGAGAACAGTGGGAGCTGTATTTGAGAAAAGAATACAAATTGTCTTTACTTCAAGAAAAATTATGCTAAAATTACTCGTTTTTTCGTTTACATGGCTAATTTCAGTATCTAATTTTTTCAATTAAATTTTATTGAGGAAAAATATTTGTCATTAGTGTTCTCTTGCAACGTTGTTTTTTTTTCACAATTTTCGAATATGCAGAGATTTCGCCGAGATTATGTTGAACGATATTTTCTGAAAGTAATTGTTTGAAAATTGCCTAAACTTCACAAAAAATACGCGAAAAGTATATCGGCTTTGAACAACATATTCAACTAAGCAAGACATCGAAAACATTTTGAACTATTGCAATTTTCGAAAATTTGGAGACTTCAAAGAAAATTGACCTTCCTCATTTTTAAGAATTAAACGTGCTAGCAAAAGGAAGAAAATAATCAAAACATTTGGAGTCATTTTTGACATATTAAAAAATGTTGAAGCTTGTGTATAGTGTCCCAAAACATCAAAATATCTGTTTCAAACTCGCAATGCCGGGAGTTCGTCACCGGCAAGGTGGCTCAGGGCATCTATAGCAGATGCCACGCGGTAGAAAGTGCCATGCTGCAAGTGCGACTATATATATATAATCAGAACGGGTTTCATGGGATTATTTGATTTTAGGGTGAATTAAAGTCTGTATACAATTGTATCTTAATTGAAATTTAATGTTAGGCAAATATCTTTAGAGATTTGATATTCCAACATCCTATTCTTGACTCTAAATTCGAAAATCAAGATTTCCACGGCCATCTACATACGTTTCATATAATAGGTCTAGTCAAACTAGCTGGAAGTGGAGTAAAACTTTAAATTCGTCTGGTTTCACAGAGAAATGCAAAAATAAAAATCGCAGAGGTGAAAGGGGACGGTATCCTGGTCGTGTTGCGTGCATGCTTCGGGCTAGGTTAATGCAGTTTATTAATGAAATTACTACAAATTCAGATGCTTTCCTTTGCGTTAGGCTAGTAATGCAAAATGGAGACATTTCCATTGTGTTTACATCCCGTCACCCACAGCGTTCGCGTTATTACTCCCCAGAAGCCTTCGGCGAAATCAATGATTTCTTAGACCCACTGAAGCAGTGGTATCCGAGTACTGACTTACTAGTGTTAGGTGACATGAATGCTCGTATTGGCAATGATCAGGAAGTATTTGCGGATAGCGATACAATGCTTAAATCGCTAGTTTACCCAGCTATGAATTATGGGGCGGGGATCTGGGGAGTTGACAGGATAGACAGATTGAAAAACATCGAAGCAGATTATTACAAATTAATTATCGGAGTTACTAGTTTCACAGCCGACGTCTGCGTCTTAGCAGAGATTGATAGTGTAGGAATTTGGAAAGATTTTAAATTGAAACCCATTAAGCTTGGTTTACAGTGGAAGGTAAGCAGGCTGATACGCTTATTCGTAAGTGCTTTAGAGTGCAATAACAGGAAAGCGATCAACGGTACTGGTCGTAGAAACAATTACTAGAACGCGCAGGTCTGGGAGACGTTTCTCTGCAGATGGTTGGGGATAGGGGAACGTGTCAGATAGAAATGGCTAATATTGGGTAGACTTTCGGATACAAGAAGCTAAGATATCCTGGCGGTAATGGCAGAAAAATGTTCGGTAGTGGCACAAATTCACACGAGTCCGTCATGGGGATGGGAAAGTACGTTGACACACTTTAAAGGAATGCAGAAGCGGGATACGCTTGGTTTAGAATTGGGGTAGATGCAACGTAAATTGAAATATTCGAATGATAATGGCATCTGTGTGCTTTGCGGTGATAGTGAAGATTGAATCCATATCCTTTTCAATTGCTGTGCTACAGAATCATGGAAAGGAGAATGGATGGGGAGGGGAACTATTACTTCCAACTTGGAAACATAAAGCTCGCCTAGAACACATTAGTTGACAATAGGTCTCACTTCATGAAAGAATTAGGAACATTTTTAGGAAAGCTTCCAACTATTAGGGAAACCGTAATCTGGGAGAGGGAAAACAGCATTGGTTAGTAATTTGTTGGTAAGGAAGAAGACGTCCACTCCAAGAAATAAATAGTTTAGAAAAAGTTTAGTAGATTATCGTGTACTCGTCTTCTGACGGCAGGTCCCCCCCCCTTCAGGGGTTTTTCCTCATCCGGACCTTATGGTCTCATTTCCACGGCTTCGATGCGATGGAGAAACCATTCGGAGCGAATGCCAGAATTCGAAAGGTTAGAACACGGTAGGACGTAAGTATTTTAAAGGTTTAAAGACCTTCGCCCTAGACATACTTAAAAAGTAATGCAATTACAGTAAACCCTCGTTAGCACGAACTCGCTTCACACATATTTTGCCGTAACACGAACAAAACGTCTGTCCCCGGAAGAAATTACAGTAATACGAACCTTTCTAATACTCAGATGACACTAATATTTATAACATGAACTCCGAACATATATATATATATATATATATATATATATATATATATATATATATATATTGTAACCGTTGTGACGTAAGGGGGGGTGCGCGCGAGCGGCGAAATGGCGTCCGCCGTCCGCGTCGCGGGGCCGTCCGTCGACAAGGTACACTAATTTCTTTTGGAGACCTCCAGGGACGGAAGTCGGGGACCGGGAGGGGCGGAGTTCTTTTCCTGGTTGCCCCCACGCATTCGAAATGAAAAACCAAAGTACAGATTTTTGTAAAACAGAAAACAGAACGTCTTTTAATTGGCAATAGCACCTACAAAAGATCACCATCCGTGAACGACGAGAGGCCTCTCTGTCTAACAACACACAAATTGTAACCCATCAAACACAAAAACAAACAAACTTAATTCTATTTACAAAACTCATTACTACAGTTCCGTAGTCGCGGCTCATTGGCCTCTCTCCGCTACCTCAGCACAACAATGTCAAAACAACAAAAAAAAACTAACAAAATTCAGTCCTATTTACAGAATTCACTACTACAGTTTCGCAGTCGCGGCTCATCCAGTCCTCTCTCCGCGCCCTCAACACAACAATGTCAAACAACCTGTAACCCATAACACGGTATATCCGTCGGGTACTTATCGTTGCGGGAACGCTGCCGTGCCGCCTTCCACAGTCCGTCGATCGCCACCGTGTCCTCGGAAAGGCCGTGCGCTAGCAAGCGCTGCCTGGGCGCCGCTCCAACGGACGCCCCATAATGCCCCCACTCGGCGGTTTGCCCCAACTCGCCGGCCGTAACACTTCAAGAACTCTTCTTCACCTCTCCGTCTGTTCCCTTTTCACTATCTCGCGACACTCTTCGAGACACCTCACTACCGTGCAAGCCCAATGCTCTAACATCCCTATTCTCTCTGCCTCCACTTTCCACCGCTTACTACCCGCCGCTCTCCCTGGCAGCGACTTTCCCCCGACACTCCTCGGTGCACTCTCCCGGTGCCCTCCCTCCTACTCCATTCCCCTCCTTTCCCCTCACTGCTTCCCCGCTTTCTTTCACCCCTCACCCCGTCAGTCACCGCCGACAACTCCGCCTGGGGGAGGGGAGGGGCGTGCGAGAACCACGAAACGGCGTCTTCCACAGGCGCGGGGCTTCCAAAGTCATGCGTTCATGAATGTGGGGCCTGCCCACACCTGGGGCTGGCGTCACGTCACAAAACATTCGTAGAATATTTTCTGCCCGAAAATATTCTTCAATAGAAGGGTTAACGGAACCATTTCTTCGCCAGATTACTCTTCTTTTCTTCAAAAATGTAATTTCTTCGTTTGCTTCACAATCAGTAAACTGTTCTACTCCCTCTTCACCATCTTTGCCATCGTTTTCATCATCTTCGTCGCAGATTGTTAATTCTATTTCATCTACTAGATCCGTCTCCTCCACTTCTGCTTCCATGTCAAAAATGTCGTATTCTCCTCTTCTTTTACTTAACTTTTTTTTTCTTCTAATTCTTCTCTTACCCCATACTCTTCTTCTTCTTCTCCTTCTACTTCTTATTTTTCTTCTTGTACTATCTGCTACTCCATTCCAATCAACATTCCATTCTTACAAATGTTTCTTAGAACACGCCGGATGTTGTGTGGGTGCTTGTGGGTTCGTGGCCGGGCCACGAACGTCACATTGCCCCCTTCTTCCCCTTTCAAGATTTTTCTTGGGAAAATCTTATGCTGAATCAATGTCCGTACCTTATCTTTATACGCAATTGGAATGGGGTAGTTTTTCGCTTTGAATGGCGTCGCATCTGTTACCTCAATTCGAAATTGATACTCTTTAACGGGCTTGTCTCCCTTTTCAAACACGGTCTTGACTCTTGTTAACATTTGAAGCAACGTGCGTTTCTGATCAACGGTAATATTACTCCTCTCATTTACTTTCTCCCTTAATCTCATCACTATTTCTTCCTCTCCCACTACACACATTTCCATTTCCTCCAATTGTCTTTCCTCTTCCTCATCCTCGACCTCTTCCTCCTCCTCTTCTACCTCTTCCTTCGCCCATACATTTTACCGTTGATGTCAACTCGCCGCCTTTCCATGTCTACCATCACCCCATGCTCTTCCAAAAAATCTACGCCCAGTATAACAGGATATATCAATTTCTTCACCACCAAACAGATCACGTCATAGTTTCTATCGCCAATTTTCATCTCCACCATCACCTGCTTCGTGATCGGATGCGATTTCTTTCCCCATGCATCTACTACGTTCGTATTACTCATTGGTAGTACCAATACCTCCACATTTTCCTTTACTAATTCTTCATAGGTTTCCTCCGCTATCACCGATTTCACCGATCCAGTATCGATCAGCGCTTGACTTACTATTTGCCCACATTTTATCTGAATTACGGGACATTTCGCTGTTCTTGCCACGACCTCTTTTGTAGTTTGACTTTCTTCCGTTTCTTCTACCATACTCGTAATCACAGGGATCGCCTTTTCGTTATATTTTAGGTTCGACCTGGGATCCCGTCTCAAATCGAACTTCCATTGTTTCCCGAACCTGTCGCGCCCGGCGCCCCGCGATTTCTTCCTGCCTCCGGCGACCGCCCTCGGAGCGCGCCGCACGATCCGGTGTCCGTTTTATGCGACCTTGAGCTGACGCGCTGCCTCTCGTCTCGCGTCGGCGTGGCTTCGCGGCCGCTGCCCTGCCAACCTTCGCCTCGTTTCGGATCGCGATTTCCGCCCCTTTCAGTCTTCGCGCTGCCTGTTTGCTGTTTTCCCTTCATGCTGCTTTCTTCAACTACATGAATAGCATTAATATTTGTACTGCTGGGCTTTGCATTCTTGCTAGTATTCTCGAACGTGAGATCGTAATTTCCTAATAACATCTGGAAGCGTTCGACTGTTCTAGCTTCCACGCTTCTTAACAAATTCTGTATGCTGAGCGGGAAATGTCGCGTTAGAATGCAAATAATTTCTTCGTCGGATACCGGCGGAGAACATAATTTTAACGCCGCGATCTTTCGGGCTGCATAGTCGCGCATTGTGCCACATGAATTTCGATAATATGAGCTCATTAATGAAATCTTGAAATTCATCTGCTGTTCTTTTCCCCAATATCGGTCGAGAAATCTAGCTACAAATTCATCAAATGTTCCTGGGTACGGGCTCAATGTTTCAAGCCACGCCTTTGCGTTGCCTTCCATAACTTGATGCAAAAGCATTGTCTTATGGCTCTCCCGGACATTCGACAAAATAAAGAAATTTTGCAACGCCTTTACAAACGCGTTAGGGTTTTCGTTCGGGTGGCCTGAGAATTTTAAGGAATGAGGAATATTAATGTTTCCTCCCCTACACGGACCTCCTCCTCCTATTTTCGCCTCAGCTTCTTCTTTTAACTTCTTAATTTCTTCCTTTACCTCATTTAATTTTCGGGTGGTTTCCGCTTCTAGCTCCTGTTTCGCCCTTTCACGAACTTCATGAACTTGGCTACAAACTTGATTTAATTGTACACCGTGGTCACGGTTTTGTCTTTCTAATTCCATCGACAACGAATCTATTCGGCTCCCAACGTCCGCGTGTCGTTTTTCTACGAGGTTTCTACATTCCGCGACCTGCGTTGCAACTTCTTGCCGAAGCTCGTCGCATTTGTTCCCGACCTGCGCCATTATGGATTGTTGGATCTGTTCGAGCTTATTGTCGACACTTCTAGCTTGATCATCTATCTTTGTTACCAACCCCTCTATCTGCCGCGTCATTTGCTCGATCTCTCGATTAACCTGTATCAATCGTTCCTGACTATTTCGCGACTGCTCCTCGATTCTCTCATTGATTTGCCGTCCCTGATTTTCAACTTGGCGAGCTATTGTCTGCGCGAAGTTTCCTAACAACGCCCGCATTAACGTGAGCATGGCTTCATTCTCCCCCCTTTCTGGCGTCGGTAACAATGGTGACGGTTCCTCGGACTCTGTGCGCTGTGCGGTCGGACTTGTTTCTTCATCGTCGCCCATTCCTAGTTTCTCTAACCTTCTCAATAACTCGTTCCCTTCCTCCCCTTCGCTGCCTTCCTCACTAGCGATTCCCTTTGCTTCCCTATATTCACGACTCTCTGCCATTTTGTTTTGTAAGTGCTACCTTGCATCGCCCGGTAATACACTTTACCCTCCAAAATACAATAAAATGCACTCAACACAATACAATAGACTTCACAAATCAAATATCACTTTGCTTATTCTAACACAACATATCGTCTTGACTTCAGTTTTCCATTCGTGGAAGCGTGGGATGCAATGCTCAGGGTGATAGGAATAACTGAAATGCCAAAATAAGCACTACCACACGCTGATTCCTTGCATACACCCCTCAGGTCCCCTGTTCGGGCGCCATTGTAACCTTTGCGACGTAAGGGGGGGGGGGGGGGCGCGCGAGCGGCGAAATGGCGTCCGCCGTCCGCGTCGCGGGGCCGTCCGTCGACAAGGTACACTAATTTCTTTTGGAGACCTCCAGGGACGGAAGTCGGGGACCGGGAGGGGCGGAGTTCTTTTCCTGGTTGCCCCAACGCATTCGAAATGAAAAACCAAAGTACAGATTTTTGTAAAACAGAAAACAGAACGTCTTTTAATTGGCAATAGCACCTACAAAAGATCACCATCCGTGAACGACGAGAGGCTTCTCTGTCTAACAACACACAAATTGTAACCCATCAAACACAAAAACAAACAAACTTAATTCTATTTACAAAACTCATTACTACAGTTCCGTAGTCGCGGCTCATTGGCCTCTCTCCGCTACCTCAGCACAACAATGTCAAAACAACAAAAAAAAAAAAACTAACAAAATTCAGTCCTATTTACAGAATTCACTACTACAGTTTCGCAGTCGCGGCTCATCCAGTCCTCTCTCCGCGCCCTCAACACAACAATGTCAAACAACCTGTAACCCATAACACGGTATATCCGTCGGGTACTTATCGTTGCGGGAACGCTGCCGTGCCGCCTTCCACAGTCCGTCGATCGCCACCGTGTCCTCGGAAAGGCCGTGCGCTAGCAAGCGCTGCCTGGGCGCCGCTCCAGCGGACGCCCCATAATGCCCCCACTCGGCGGTTTGCCCCAACTCGCCGGCCGTAACACTTCAAGAACTCTTCTTCACCTCTCCGTCTGTTCCCTTTTCACTATCTCGCGACACTCTTCGAGACACCTCACTACCGTGCAAGCCCAATGCTCTAACGTCCCTATTCTCTCTGCCTCCACTTTCCACCGCTTACTACCTGCCGCTCTCCCTGGCAGCGACTTTTCCGACACTCCTCGGTGCACTCTCCCGGTGCCCTCCCTCCTACTCCATTCCCCTCCTTTCCCCTCACTGCTTCCCCGCTTTCTTTCACCCCTCACCCCGTCAGTCACCGCCGACAACTCCGCCTGGGGAGGGGAGGGGCGTGCGAGAACCACGAAACGGCGTCTTCCACAGGCGCGGGGCTTCCAAAGTCATGCGTTCATGAATGTGGGGCCTGCCCACACCTGGGGCTGGCGTCACGTCACAAAACATTCGTAGAATATTTCTGCCCGAAAATATTCTTCAATAGAAGGGTTAACGAAACCATTTCTTCGCCAGATTACTCTTTTCTTCACAAATGTAATTTCTTCGTTTGCTTCACAATCAGTAAACTGTTCTACTCCCTTTTCACCATCTTTGCCATCGTTTTCATCATCTTCGTCGCAGATTGTTAATTCTATTTCATCTACTAGATCCGTCTCCTCCACTTCTGCTTCCATGTCAAAATGTCGTATTCTCCTCTTCTTTTACTTAACGTTTTTTTTCTTCTAATTCTTCTCTTACCCCATACTCTTCTTCTTCTTCTCCTTCTACTTCTTATTTTTCTTCTTGTACTATCTGCTACTCCATTCCAATCAACATTCCATTCTTACAAATGTTTCTTAGAACACGCCGGATGTTGTGTGGGTGCTTGTGGGTTCGTGGCCGGGCCACGAACGTCACAATATATATATATATATATATATATATATATATGTGTGTGTGTGTATATACACATACACATACGTAAACCCTTTTCGTTTCGAAATAATGTGCTGCCAATTGTTGTTGTTCCAATAAACGAATCACTCTCCGACGAAAAATAAAAGTTGGATGTCCTGATTCCAGAAAGTAGTCCAGTCAGAGACTATTGACGTATATGTGTTAAAATACGATTTACTGGGGGTGAAATTCTTACTAAAAGTTATCTATTTTGTATTTCACTTCAGTATTACTACAATTATAATATAAAATACTACGTTTTTAGCAGTTAAGCAGAATAAAGTAACTACTTAGGAATGAGTATTGAATTATTTTATTCAAAATTCCTTTTCAGACACGAAGAAATTCAAAATATAAAATATATATATTACTACACTCAAATTAAAAGAAACAAACAGAAACAAATGTAAAATAAAATAACTATAAAGTTGTGTTGATAATATATTTTGGCAAACATCAATAAAATTTAAAGAAATTGAAATAAATATGGAAGTATGAAACCAATTCAATACCAATCAATGATTAATAACATATTATAGATGAATAAAAATTAAATATTTAGCGAAGATTACTATGTTTTCTGAATATGCACACGCATGTGCATACAAAATGTGATTGCATGGGGTTTTTAATTCTTGAAAACATTCGAAACATTTCCACTTGGTTTAAAGTAACATCAGTAATGAGAATATAATCCTTTTATAAAAAAGAAAATTCAAGAAGTTCTAATTTGTTGTCACATTTCAAAAACAATTTCTCATGTTTTTTTTCTGTAGTTCGTGCCTTCAGTAATACTTTTCGTCGCATTTAGCTGTTAAGATCATTAGACAAAGAAAATATCCAGGACTATGAATGTTTATATTACTACTTGTTTACACAAGTTTGAACCGTTTTTCTGAGGCAAAGTAGAAGTCCAACCTCGGGCCTGTTCCAACGATAATTAATCGTTGCGTCAAATCTGTTTGTTATGTAACAGTGCAATCATACATCTTGCAATGTAAACACATACTGATAGAGCTTAATGCCGTGTTTTCAGTACTGCACGGAATAACCCCGAAACCTACATAACACGTTAGGGCGTGCCAGAGCGTCAAGGCCGCGGGAGACAGGAGATTCCGGGGAAGTGGCGGAGAGGAATTTGGCGACCCGTCTGCCCCTGGGACAGGCCGCTCCTCCTTAGGCCGTCTCCTGCCAGGGGACACCCACGTCCGCCAACTGAGCGGACACTCTCCCAGTCATACTCTCGCAATCCAGCCGAAACTAACACCGTCCTTACCGGGAGCGGTAGCTCAGTGCATCAACTGATGTCACTGCAGCGCCTCTGACCGGGAGGTCCTAGGTTACACTCCCCACGGCGGCAGCATTTTCGACACTAGCTTTTCACCTAGGTCGAATTCAAACGCTGTCTGGAGGAGAATTCTAGCGGCCGGCTGCTCTAATCGGTAGTTTTCCGTGGTTTCTCCGATCAACATCAGGCAAATGCCGGAGCAGTACCCTAACAAACGGGCCACGGACCGCGCGCGATCTGTCCTTCCTCTTCCTTGTCCTATCCTCTCCCCTTACACACACACACACACACTAACATGCACTACACTACCACATATTCCGGGAGACCGGTTAGGAGCTTAGAACTTGTCCCGGCTGGGGCGGTGCCTCGCTGGTGGGAGAGTCCTGGTTAGGGGGAAACTCCACTAGCCGACGGTAGGTCAGCGCCGGATCTCGCCATCGAGCAGGGGAAGATCACCGCCGTCTCCCGAGAAAAAGTATGCACTACACTAACGGGAATAATGACCAAAGCAGTTGACGTGCCCGGTAACACGAAAAAATCAATCAATCAAACACCGTCCATACGGACTACCGGGGCAGTGCCCAGAGTGAGAACCAAACTATATAGTATGTTGTTTGCTTCATTGGAGATTTATTTTCCAAAAAAATTAGCTTAGATAAAAATAGTTATATTTTTATTTTTCAGTTTATATTTTCATTTCTTCTCACGATTAATAAGGAATATAAAATAATAGCACACATCAAGACACCTGTGTTGAATTTCCTTCACTCATTTTCAGTTTCCTTCATGGCAGGGTTCGCAACGTGAAATTAATTAATCACACTTAAAATAAAACAGCAATAATATTAGCTGTTAATCACGGTTAAAAGGTAAAATTTTCAGGAAAAGGTTTCCAATCGCAAAAAAGAAAACAAATGTCGCAGTTTATATTACATATTAATATTGAGCAACTGTCGATTGTGATTTAGTAATAACGATGACGATAATAATAATAATATGGAATTTAAATATCTATTGATATATATTTTATTATGACGTGCCAAATGAATGAAAACGTCATATTTTTATCTCTATTCGTGTATATATTCTACTTGATTTTGTGTGAAATGTAAGATTTTAATTCAGATAACAATCAAGATTAATATTTTTGGCACAGCTGCAAGTAATCTTGTCCAGTCACAACGGTGATATAAACTGACAAAGAATTGCGTAGGTATTACTAGCATGTGCCTTTTCATCATCCAGTAACTTTTTAATTATGTGAGAATCATTTTTAAGACCTTAACTTCCCCGTAGCAAAAGTCGACGCACTACACATTAAAAACCTCTATATCTGAACCACTTGTAAATTTGGATAATTATTTAGAGGACCAAATCATGTAATATTTGAATGTTTCATGTCGACCTAAATATTCATTGCCAAGTGCGATGACAGCAACAAATCTTAGTCATAAAATAGGTTGCCTTGTACATTTACGCATGTAAAAAAATCACGGTATGCACGTAAATCGAGTGGCATAAGTTACTTTAAAATAACTGCACCAAGAAATTATTATCCATTCAAAATTCGTTGTGATTTCACGTATTGAACTTTTTATCTGGTTGCATTAACATATGACTACGTCATATTATAACATAGTAAAATTCATAATTTACACACGTATGCATTTAATAAATTTCTTCTTCACATGGCGAAGCATGCTGATGCATGGTTTAAGTTCGTTGAAATACATTATTTGCCCCTATGTGAAGGGTTCACAGAAGTACCACGACCATCACTATTTGATTCCAAATCCTCACACATCACTGCCAAGTAATTTTTGTAGCATACGTATGTACCAAGATTGAAGGAATCATTCACCACAGTGTGAAGTAACGATTCGTTCTTGTGAAAGTGACACAACACTTGGGTCTCGTTTTTATTAGACAACCCACTGATCAGAACCATCACAACTAACGCTTGACCATCTAAATGTTATTCTCATTGGCTCATCAGGTGAATGGTGCCGCATGTAAACACGGGTTTCAATAACAGTTGGTAATTAACATTGGCGGGAAAAGAAGAGCAAGCAATTCAAGCAGTTGTCATGAGACTACTAAGGAAGACACGTTTTCTTAATATTATTGGAAGCCAAAACATACACATTATTTTCACATTCCAATTCATAATTAACGACAACCATCGTGAAAACGTTCGACAAACAAACAATCGATCACGACAACCATCGTGACCGCAACTCATAATCAGGTTATCCACATGAAACTTATACTTACTGGACATGCGAAGGAATTTGCAGCTCATGTTTTACCGGAATTTGGATGATGTAAGCAATAACACGTTGATGATCGTATTATTCAACCATCCGATAAGCGCAGAAGAATCCTCCCCTTTTTATTCTGGTTCCGGGCGCGAGTATTTTTTGATAACAGCTCAAAGATGTGGATCAATGAAACTTGCGGGTAATGCGCTTTATAGCTGGCGGTGATCCAAAAAGTTGTACGTGCTAACGTTGTAGATGTTTGTAAAAATATCGCCAATTTGAAACGACGGATTGTTTGTGGTTCTCACTCATTTCTAAGTCAACAATCCATCGTCGGAATCGTATGAATGGAAAACAAGAGTCCAGCAAACGGCAAATTTCCAAAGCATTTTACACCAAAGTTCATTAGCCGAGCTGAACATGACTCGCTTCTCTAGCCGATAACTGACGTATTTGTTTATTTATTTGTATCTTTATTTTCAGGTCAAGTATATCTTTTTTTAAAATTTTATTTAACCAGATCAGTGGATTACCGCTTTACAGGTGAGTATTAGTTTTAACTATGTACTATAATAGATAGTGCCTCGACGTTACGAGTAACTGTAAATTTTCACAATACCATAACCCTACTTTTCATCGAGGACATCCCCACTGGGTACCTCCATGATTTTTGTTAATTTTGCGAAGAAAACAAGATTGAGAGTGAGAGGTGAGACAAAAATTTTTCTGAGTTATGGGGAACGGAACAGATCATTTGGGAGGCGGGATTTAACTCTAAGTATATCTCTTGAGGACAAAGGCTGCCCACCTCTCGGTAGGATCGGTTCACACTGTTTAATCAAGAGCTGTCGTACTTCCAATTCATTCAATAACGCATTCCATTTTATAAAGCGTAGTCATCCGCCGTCCCGGACACTTCGTGAAGATGCCCACCGTAGTCGTGGGCGAAACATTTGGCAGTTCAAAGCCAAGTGGACCACGGCCCATCAGCTCGGAAGACATGAATAATACATGCATTCCCTTTTGTTCCGTACACTTGATTCGTGTGCCACAAACCAATGAATGCCCTGGCGTGCCGGGCTACTCACTCTGGTGATGACGAGCGGCGCGCCCAGATCGGACCCGCCCACCAGGCGGATGCCCCAGGGCGTGTAGGGCCCATCGCGCCGCAGCGTCACCGTGTGCGTGTTCTTACGCGGCCCCAGCCCGCCCAGCTTCATGCTGCCGCTGCTGTTGCTGGTGTCGCTGTTGGTGATGTTTCGTTGAGGCGCTGCGCTGCCCGGGCTGTTGCAGCTGCTGCTGCTGCTTCCTTCGGTCGCTCTGCGGACGACGCGCACGCGCTTCCGTCAGCCGCCGCCGCCGCCTCCGCCGCCCACGCGCGCGCGATGCTAACTAGCCGCCCCGCCCCCGCCGCCACGCACGCCCACGTCGACGCCCCCACCCCGCCCACTCGCGCCTCACGGGAAGGGAGTTCGAATGCGGAAACGTCGATGGGAAGGAACCAAGCCAACAAAAGCCGCGTGTTCGGCTGAAATGTGCCCAGGCCGTGCTGATGAGGACATGTGCGCCGTTTTCGCCTCTTGCACACACGCCCATCCCGCGTAGGTAAGGAACAGCAAAATAGCGTTCGAATACGGAAACTTGAATGGGAAAGAATCAAGCCAACAAAAGCTGGGTGTTCGGCTGAAGTATGCCCAGGCCCTGCTGATGAGAACATGTGCGCCGTTTTCGTTTCTTGCACACACGCCCACCCCGCGTAGGAAAGGAACAACCAAATAGCGCTCGAATACGGCAACTTCAATGGGACGTAATCAAACGAACAAGCTTTTTTCAAGCAAGTTTCGAGCTCGTTTGAAGTGTGCCCAGCCCGGGCTGGGCTTTGCGCCTCTTGCAAATACGCCCATCCCGCGTAGGAAAGGAACAACAAAATAGGGTTTACGGCAACTTCAATCGGACGGAATCAAGCCAACAAAAGGTACGTGTTCGGCTGAAGTGTGCTCAGGCCGTGCTGATTTGAACATGTGTACGGTTTTCATCTTTTGCAAACGCGCCCACACCCCGCAGAAGAGAAACATCATAACAACGTTCGAATGCGGGAACTTTAAGAGGAACTGAAAGTATGCAATCGAAAGCTTCGAGCTCTCCTGAAGTGTGCCTAGGCCGTACTGATGAGGACATGTGCGCTGTTCTCGCCTCTTGCGAACACGCCCACGCTGGACAGGAAGAGACTGTTTGGCAAAACGGGAAAGCTTTCCAATACGAAAGATTTAAGTGTAACTGAAACGATGTAGTCGAAAGCTGCGAGCTCGCCTGAAATTTGCCAAGGCCGTACTCGATGAGGGCATCTGCACCCGATCCTCAAGCTTCATACCCCCCACTCACACACAGACACGCCGAAAAAATAGAACTGAATGCTTGCAGCCAATTTTTCTTAATTCCAGAAAGTAGGCAATCCAAGTAATTTGTTTTACAAATCCACCACCCCTTTTACACTCGTTCGAATACGGGAACGTGACGGTAAAAATGCGACCGAAAGCTGCGAACTCATAAGCTGAGGACGTGTTTGAGCAGGATATGAGCGCCTCTCCCCGCCCTTTACACACACTCACCGCCGAACAGGAAGGTAACCGTCTGCCAAAACGGAAGAGCGTTCAAACACGTAAATTTTCGCGAAAGGTAAGGAAACCACCAAAATTAATTCCGTCAAGTTAAAATAGCCTCCGTAACAGAACTAAATAAACATACTGTGAGAATGTTTAACTTTTTATTACTAATTAATTATGGCAAAAATATTTCTTCTTAATATTGTGATTATTTGGTCCTCCTCTGGTGTCTATACCAGTTTGACGGAGCATACTGACCTACCAAAAGCTGCGAGTTCGAGTTTGCTTAGGGCACGCAACCCTTGTATGTTTGCATTTTCGGGATGTAGTGTGCGGTAAGAGTGATGCTGAGGATATTTGTTTTACTGACAACTCGCTTCTTTGACATCTCCCGTTCACCAACTGAGATCCTTGTAGACCTGAGCGGTTATTAAATATAGTATAGAAAGATCCATCCTAGTTCCGTAAGCAATTTTAGTTGGTTTTCACTAGCTTCTGTCTTAAAACAGTACTTTAAAGTGATGGGTAACACAGTTCTGCCAGATTTGTACCAATTTATAAATTATTAACATGGTTTTATCTTAGCCTGTTGGGATAGTAATCTACGACCACGCAGAATATACAAGAGTCATTTCACCGAGTTTTCCTCAGTTTGATGAACAATTGCTTCCTATATCATTTTGCTGATAAATCTTTCTACAGAGCAGCTGTTCGACATTTCTCTCCTACAAAGCCCAAAAAATAAGCCCCTAAGTATTGTCGAAGATTTTTTTCTCTTTCAAAAGAAGAAAAACGCGAAATCGTGAATTGAAAGAATCGGGTTGCGAATTACAAAAGAAATGTATCGCTCGCGGTCCTGTGATCGCGCCCACTTTTGGGCCCAAGTCAGGACCTTAGCCCGTCAGCCGCGCTCGCTCCATTTGCGAACTGGAAGACCCTCGTCGTTGACAAAGGACGCCAATGACATCCAGAGTCTACAACAGCTCTTCGAGATTCGGAAATACCCATAGTTTCGTCGATACAATGCAAATAAATTGAAAAATTACAAAAACATTTTCTACGAGAATCTACAATCCCGATTCCAAACTGAAGGAATAATTTATTGATTATAATATGTGGAACATGCTGTAATGTTTTTTACCTTCTAAAATGACTCGTTCTGAAAATTTTAGTGAACAATTGATGAACAGTTTAATCCGTTTACGGGACTGCATTGTTTTAGGTTGTAAAATCTCTCTAAATAGTAATTATAGTATACAGCTTCTGAATCTTGCTGTTCTCTTCTGAATTAGAAGACTTTGAAGTAATTAAATTAGAATGTGTGACGCGACCAATATTTAAATATCTTCATTGAAAATTGTTGGAATCCCTTAAGTGCAATTAATTAGTACCAGATTGTACACGTGCTCATTATCGGAAGGGAAAATAAATTGTACGCGCATTGACCCTCATGTAAACAGCTCAGAACAGAAATAAAACGGCAACTAAATTTATGTTCTAAATTTGAGTATGGAAGACGGTAGGTTTTCGTGATTCGTCGATTCGATCCGATTGAGTGATTCGATTCGATCCGATGATGATTCGATTCGATCGTCTTTTCATGATTACTAGCTTGTAACATTGCATACAAATTTTATTTGTGCACCCTATATAGAGTGTAAATTCATAACAGGCAATAAGACAACAAATACTTAAATTTTTCATGCTTGGAAAAAGTTTCTTAATTTAACATGATTGTCTCAATGGAATATTAAAAATGTAATCTTTAAATAGAATTTTTGTGAAGGTTTTTTGGTAAGGGGAACGTAACACGGCAATGCTTAAATAAAGAAAGATGACAGCGCATCCATCTCTCTAGTAAATTAGATATGATGTTGCGTCGTCAACACGGCCCGTATAAATCGTCTTAAAAATAGCTCAAACCGACTGGTCGATTTCATGTTTCGCGCTCATTCAAAATATTTGCTCCCCATTCAAATCCCAAACACTCCTCTGCCTGGGAGGTCAACGGCCGCTGCCTTACATCATCCCGCGCTCTTCCGCCGGCGCCAATCGCCGTCACCCGAGTCGATCACCAGCGCAGCGCTCGTCCTATGAGTCAGTCATGTGCCAACGCCCACCCCGTTTCACTCCGCTCCGTTTCACTCTGCCCTGTTTCACTCCGCCCTGCTTCACTCCGCCCCGCTTCGCTCCGCCCCGCTTTGCACCGCCCGCTTCACTCCGCCCCGCTTTGCACCGCCCGCTTCACTCCGACCCGCTTCACTCCGACCCGCGTCACTCCGACCCGCTTCACTCCGACCCGCTTCACTCCGACCCGCTTCACTCCGACCCGCTTCACTCCGCCCCCTTCACTCCGTCCCGCCACCCAGCTCACCCAGCCCCGGTCCGCTGCCCGTACCCCCACTCAGCCCCGCTCCCTCACATGTCCAGCCCCCCCGCCCCCTCACGCTCTTTTGCACCTGCCCCCCACCCTGCCCCACCCATTCCCGCTTGCCCGCTCTCCGCCCTGCCCCGCCCTACCGCGTCCCAAGCCGTCCCATCCCCTCCGACCAAGCCCTCACAGCTCCGCGTCAGTCTTTCTGACAGCGGTCGTGCTCCCCAATGCTACCCCACGTCGAACCCCCACCCCCAACCTCGCTTTCTCTCTCCCATAACTCTCCCACTAGTACGGGCTCCTGATGCTAAGTCCTAAAGTATTGATAGTTGGCCATAATAGACAGAGAAGGTAAAAAATATCAAGGCACAATAATAAAAGAATTGCACATTTGATAGAAATGGTCAAGCATTGATTATTAGATCAATAAGTACAATATTTCAAATAGTAATACAAAGTTCTTATATATTAAATTTTTAAGTATCTTGTCTGCTGGTTATGGTCAACTATTATATAGTATTACTGTTACCCAGACAATAATAAGTTTAACTACGAGTTGGAGTTCTGTGACTTGTGAAAACTGTTTAGGATTAATTGGAAATTGAAATGCTTTCACCCTTTTTTGCATTGCTCCACTCTATGCATTAATAAAAAACATTTATTTGGCAAAAAATAGTAAACACTATTAACAACTGACAATATCGAAGAAAATTATCTGGGATGAATGTCCATCATACAAACATGTCTAGTTATATTTTTAAAACGAGTTAACATATATCAATAACACAGTTGTCTCAATCTTAACAATTACCCTTGTAGAGACACTTGATCTACCTTTATTATTCTAAATCACATTCTCAGTACGCATTACAACTTCAACTATTCTAGATCACAAACTCAGTACGCATTACAACAGTTGAAAAAGATTCTCCCGAATGCGCATAACTTGCTCAACGTACGTTGTGTGTTATCGCTCCGCCCCGAAGCCAACCCTCCCTCGTGTATTTTTCAATGACCGCGGGAATGGAGCGCAGCGACGCAGAGCGGGGTGGGGGCGAGGAGTGTCGAAAGAAGCGCTTTACGACCCCCTGAGTGCAAGTGGGCGAAAACGAGTCGGGCTGTCGCCGGAACATGTGACTACGTTGCGCTCTCGTTCGCGGTCTCTCGGAATCCTTTCATCGCCCCCGCCCCCCACCCCACCCCCATCTCCACCCGCTCCCCCGCTTCCGATCCGGGAAGCTTTGGCTGGAGCCGCGCTCTCGAACATTCTCGTGCGCTGAGTCCTCGTGTTGCTTAAGAGTTACACAATTTTAGGTGTGGTACGCCGTGTGTAAAGAATTTTGTTTTTTGTTCCGATGGTACTTTATTGAAGGATGAGCTAATTCTTTTCTTGAGTTTTCAATTTTGCAATACAATTATTTTTGCATTTTATACCGAAAGGAAATTTGAGATGGCTATTTTGCTTTTATGAACAGCGCAAAAGAATTATAATAATTATTACATTATTATTATTATTATTATTATTATTATTATTATTTAATTAAATTGTCTAAAACATCAATTTTTGTAGTAGTTTCTCAATTGTAACTTGTTCGAGGGATTATATGGTTTTACCACTGTACGTATTTATTTCCTACAAAGAAAATTTACACTTAAAGTCAAAATGTGAATAATTGGATTTTTTGGCACACAGTTTAAAAGGCAGTTCAAATAGCGTTCCGTTAAATCGAAAGGTTGAACATATTTTGTGGTTAGAATTCGTATCTTTAATACATTATATCACATTAATGTCGCTCCTTACGATAATTGCCATTCAAAATTACACGTTTCAGACGAGGAAGTACAGGTACATATTGAACGAAATATTGTATTTTCAAGAGTAAATTTCAATGGAATGTAGAAGACAACACTACACATTTAAGGCTCGTGGAAACTGCATGAAGTATTCAAATAAATACGAACACATACATCTTTAATAATTAACCTGACGATATTCACCCTTCATCAATGTTTTGAATCCCTCGCTAATGACATTGCAAAGCCATTTTGCAATTCTAGTAGTACTATAAAGCAGATTACGAAAGTAAAAGTGCAGTTGATCCCCCGCCAAAAGACACATCTCAAAGGTTAGATACTCAAACACCGGATGCGATCGCGTAGAGGTTATGTTAAACATGAAAGTGTCGATTGAACCCAATGTTTCACTTCTTTCCGCATTTCTTCTCGCCCGGTCCACGCGCCCGGCCGTCATAATAATAACCGGCGGTGGGCGAGAAAGCGAGCGTTTGCAGTTCGGCCCGGGCCTCGGCGGCGCGAATCGCTTGCCAACTCCTCCGAGAGCCCGCGTGCCGGATCCGATGACGACTCGAGGTGGAGTTCCAAGAAAAATTCAGAGCGGGCTCATGGAATTATCACGGCAATACATCTGCGTTTCAAACACAAACAACGTACCGTCTTGACATTTCAAAACACGTGACTGGAAACAAATGATCCGCCGAGGGAATAAAAAGCACACAGAAAAATTGAAGGCGTTTCCCAAGGACGGAATATGTAGGGATTTTTTTTCAATAAATTAAAACAGAAAAAGGCTAGGTAATTAACTGGACGTTATGCTAATAATAGCTAATAATGTTTCATATGAACATCGTAATGAAATGGCTCTTATGCTTCACGATGGTTTAGCCGAGAGTTAACCAGAGTATTTTTTTTTATTTCATTTCACAATATTTAACAGGTATCGAATGTTTTTGTTTAGTCAATAATGACATTAGTTAGTTTTATTGATTTGGTGTTTTTGTAATCAGCAACAGAGTTGTTATGTATTCATGAGAACACGCGTTTCATTAGGAAGTTCATGAAAGTCCGAAAGAGAATGCTATTCAGATATTAGCATATCGTCATAGATAAAGACGATTTTAACACGTTGATTTTTCACTTGAAGCGATTTCTAAGCCCCACATTTGAAAACTGGCGCGAACTACTACCTGTTTGAACAACATTCAGATACGTACAATTGGCGCATCTGCTTTTCACCAAACAGCGAAAAAATCTGTTTCGTTGGTAGCTAACGCTTCTTCGCTTGCGCCGACGCCGAGCGCGCATCTCCAATTTATTTCCAGGCCCACCCCAAGGCGCGAACGGGCCTACCGGATGGGAGCATTGACAACTGCGATGGACCCCGCGCATTACACGGTTGGTTTAGGGTCCATCGCTGTCTGCCTCGCTCGTATTTCCCACACGCAACTTCCCTCGGCGCACCCCGCCCCGCCCCTCCCCGCGTGTCGACCTTCCCGGCGGCGCGGATCGGAACGGTTCACCGCTGCCCCGAAATCTGCTGGACCGGCACATGTCCCTCCAGCCGGCGAGCGCGTAAACAAACACTGGGCGTGGCGTGGCGTGGCGGCGTCGGTGGCGGCGGCGGCGGCGGCGGCCCGCGCGGCGGCTGTCTTACAGAGGTGCAGATGCGCGTGTCTTGCGGCAGCGTGGCCACCCCGCCGTCACATGGACGTCCCCGCTGCCCGGCGAGCCGACGCTGAGGCGCGTCCGATGGCCGACACAGCTGGCTTCCGCACTGAGCGCCGTGCGCCGTGTCACCCGCTGGCCGCCGCCCCCTCCCCTTCCTCCCCGCACCCGCCCCGCCCCGCCACCGGCCCTGCACCCGCTACCCCGCCGCCGGGCCCGCATCAGCAGCCCCCGAGCGGAGCGGCAGGCGCGCCCGTCGGCTAAATATACGCGAGGCGGCTTGCGAGCTGGGGTCGCCCCGCCGGCCAATGCCAATGCCGCGGCGCGCGCGCTGGGCGGTGGCGCTGGGCGACGGCGCTGGGCGATGCCGGGCGATGGCGGGCCGGCCCTCGCCGGACCGGGCGCTGCCGCCGCCGCCCGCGGCTAGTGTTGCAGCCGCGCCTAAATATAAGCAACCCGGTCCGTGCGAACAGGGCAGCCCGCGGATTTATTCTTAGGCCCCGTTGACCCAGAAGCAAGCGCTACCACCGCCGCCGCCAACGCCGCCGGCTCGCTCGACCGCGCTCGCCCGCTGCCCGCCCCCCGGCCCCCACGCCGCCCGCCGGCCGCACCGCCCGCAGCCCCCCCCCTCCGCGCGCTAGCCCCGCCAACACCCGCGCGCCCCGCCCATACCCACCTGGCCCGCCTTACTACACCCGCCCCCCCACCCCGCCCACACCCACCCGGTCCTCCCACACCCGCCCGGCCTGACTGCACCCGCCCCCCCGCCCACACCCGCTCGCCCCGCCCACACCGACCTGGCCCGCCCACACCCGTCCGCCTTGACTACACCCGCCCCCCCCGCCCACACCCGCTCGCCCCGCCCACACCGACATGGCCCGCCCACACCGACCTGGCCCGCCCACACCCGCCCGCCCCGCCCACACCCACCCGGTCCGCCCACACCCGCCCACCCTGACTACACCCGCACCCCCCGCCCGCCACCGCCATCCCCGCCCACACCCGCCCGCCCCGCCTACACCCGCTCGCCTCGCCTCGCCCCGCCCCGCCCCGCCCGTCGTCCGCCGCCCGCCGCCCGCCGCCCGCCGCCCGCCGCCCGCCGCCCGCCGCCCGCCGCCCGCCGCCCGCCGCCCGCCGCCCGCCGCCCGCCGCCCTCCACCTTCCGCTGGGTTGCCACATGCGTCCGCAGCACCGCGTGGGCGGTGCGCCGGGGCCGCGCTTGCCAGCCACCCCCGCTCAAGCGACTTGCAGCAGCTGCAGGTTGAGGCGCGGCATCTGCTTTCTCCCATGGTACTCGCTACTTTTCTTTCCGATTTCATGCCTTCGTCGGCATTCCTGGTCGGCCTAACCAACAAATCGATTGCTGTTAAGTCATTCCATTTGTGTGTGTTGGGGATTAATGGAATTCGTAGATCGATTTCCATTGAAGTTAGTTGTTAAAGCTGTGGTCCGATTATTTGCGTCGTAAAAAGGAATCACGAATCGAATATAATAATCAACTTCGTCCATATTTGGACTTCCAAAAGTAGCCAGGGATCGTCTTCAATTTCTTTACTCAAATTAAGATGATATTCAGTGCAAATGCATTTTTTTGAACTCTACATCTTATTGTCAAATATCATTTCACTTCTCCTATCTCCCACCTCACGTTTCCCTTTTTCTGCCCTCGCGTGGATTGCAGCTCTCCCGGATGACGAGTTAGTTACACCATTCACAAACTGCTCTGCAACTTACCCGATCTCATCGTGTCGACCTCACGACCATGGTGCATTTTTTGGGTGGGAAGAATTCCACGACCTGACGTCATAGATCTGGGGTATGTGAAACGACAAAGTTTGACGTTTAAATGATCGTGCAAGTTCGAATTTCCAGTTAAGTGTCAGTATCAAGTCTAGTTACTCTCCTTAAAATATTTCTTACATTTTAGTCGTATTCTCTGAAGTTCCCCTTATATTGTTTTATATTCGCCCTCTTCTTCCTGCGTCGCAACTCACTAGCACTCTTCCCCCTCTCTCTCTTCCCGTCCTCAACGTCCACCCACTACTCCACCCCTTCCACGCTACACCTTCTGCGCATCTTGGCCGAGCCCCTGTTACTCCCTCCCCCGTTGCATTGCGGTGGCGCCAACTCTTCTAGAGCTTCCTTCTCCTCCCTGCCCTCGGCTGCTTCTTGTTTCTCACGTTACTTCTTTTTACTAGCTCCGCCCTATCTCTGAAGCGCATTCTGCCTAAGAGTTTTCTTGTACAAAATCGATTTTCTTCACTCACCTCTGACGTTGCGTATGGAATTATTCTATCGTTCGTAAAAACTGTATTGGTGTAAACTCTATAAATGCAGGCACCAACCTCTAACATGCTAGCAAGGCGTATGTTACAGGAAGGAAAATATAATTAATAGGTTGTTCCCTTTCATTCCCTTATAAATTTGAATAGTCAATATTATTCATTTCAATGTAGTATTTAAAAATATTCAAGTTATACACTAAATACATTACTTAAAACGCAGGACTTCCCAGCATTTTGTTTCTTCAATTCTTTTTAAAACAACGGTTTGCTTACCAACCGCTTCATTTTCTTTCCATAATATACAGCACACAAAATTATCATGATACAAATTACTGCACGTAACTGACTAGTGACAACACTCATAATACTTAAGAATGCATTGAAAATAGTTAAATTTATTTATTTTAATGTTTTATTAGTAGTATTACTATTTTTAAATTAACAAATAAAAAACAGCTATCAAAGATTCAATCACAGATTATAATCATTAAGTTTTATTTTCTTAATGTGAAGATGTAAAATTCAAAAGATGAGAAAAATTGTAGTTTATTATTAGATTTTTCTATATTTATTTAATTAAAAGAACAATAAAATCACATAAATATATTTGCAATCAATGAGAGATCTTAATATTTATTTAGTCAAAAAGTTTATATTTGGATATTCACCCCAATTGACTCTCTTGATCATGATGGACCCCTTCCAAAGTCATCGACCCCTCGGGGGGGGACCCTGCTTAAAAGTATTATTCTTTTAATACGTGTTTCTGAAACATCTTTGTAAGATTTTATTCTTAACATGAAAATAAATGAAACATTCCAAATTTAACTCTTAGATATACCAATCACCAATACTATTATCTACCACACATAATTATTTCTCATATAATTTAAGATACATTTAAAACATTTAATTAGTTCGTTAATATAGAGATGAGTATATGAAATATATTTGGTTCGCATCTCGAACGATAAGTAATATTTTTCTGTCTTGTGAAGTACTCCGAGCCCCTTCATGCGACCTAGGATAGTAAACTCATCTTCCGAAAAGTATTGACTTTTCAGCCAAAATATATAAAATAAAATACGTTTTTTCACTTTTATTCATTTATACTCTGTTGTCACAATATAGGCAATATATTGGCTAATTTGGGGGTATTTATGAATTATTTGGTTTAATGATTTAATGTTTAATCTGTAATTGAGTTGTTTATTGGAAATAAACTAGCAGAATTCTTAGGACAGTTTTAAGAATTTATTTTTGATAATTCGTAGTTTACTTATATTTGTGTAGACATCATTTGTTAAGATCGTTCAGGTTGATATTTTATCAAAAATGGCACTAAATGTTTTCGTTTCTCGAATAGAGTAAGTACCCTTTTTAAATTTTGCATAGGTTCATTTTTGGTTAACTCTGAATTTTTTTTTAAATTGCAACAAAAGAAAATCAACATTTAAAAATACAATTTTTATGTTAGAATTTTTGTTTAATAAAATATACTCTTAAAATAGATCTTTAAATAAGATAATGTACATTTTTAAATATCAGTAATTTCGCGTTATTTGCATTCCTCAAAATTACAAATTCGATTTCTCGCAATACTACGACAACGCGGCGACGACATGGCAGTGGAAATTTGGAGAATTACTTCTAATTTTTGGCGATGTTTATATCTGTATGAAATACGCGTTTCGGGTTGTCGAATTTGTGTTGATGTATTAGCCTAAAATAATTCACACCTGATGCTCACGATTTGTAATGAGCTTTAAAAAGTGATGACTGAGATAAATTAATATGGCAAGAAATGTACTGTAATATTACGTATCCGTTTAATGCAAGAAAGTACGCTATTGTGGCTCGACTAGTCCTCTGACTAGCACTCTCTTTTTCTTCCTAGGGCTTTTATCCAGCCGACAGCCGGTTGCCCTTTACGTCCCGAAGGGACGCATATTCGAATTGCTACACCAGATAAACACTTGCGGGCTCCTCTGATCTGGGGTCAGCAGAACGCGACGCCCTCGCGACAACACACACACAAAGTCAAGGACAAACAGCCATACCCAAGGCGGGATTCGAACCCGCGACCCTTCGGACCAGCGCTGAGTCGGTACTCGCTCTAGCCACCTCGGCCATTCAGGTCGGCTTAGGTAGCTACTATTTGCTAATATAACCTGGGCTAATTCCGTTTGGTGATGGCCATCTTTCCGTTTGCCTTGTGTGTTGCCTCGCAGCCAAGTCGTGATTCTGTCACACTGGCCCTGCTCTTTATTTCGCGCCCTGGCCTGGCATCTGGCGGCGGCCACGGCATTCCTCGCCTGCGGTTCCTTCCCACTCCTCCGCCAATTTAAGCGAGCGACATCCGTACTTGCCACGAGCACACCTCTTCCACATTTTTATGAATTACAGCGCGCGTGTTTCAAACTTTCCATACACTCGTTTAAATAAATCATTTCATTTCAATTTCCTCAACTCGGGGATATTTTTTTCTTTCAAAAATAAAAGGTAATTGAAAAGTTCTAGAGTTAGTGATTATTTTTTAAGAAATGTCTGTATCTTTGTCCGTATCTTCAACTTGGAATATCTGACCATGAACCGGAATTGTCTTCTACACTACATGCCAGGCGGAATTTTCTTTGCACTACACTCCCTGTACTAAGTTCTATGGAAGTTTTCTTAAACTCCACTCTCATTAATATCTGTAAAGTTTTTTCCTTATCACAAAAAGTGAGGGCATTACTCAGCGGAAACGCTGTTACCTCCTAAGCATCGTTAATCAGTGGTTCTAGGTTTCGTGTACCGGTGATTCTACAGTAGCTACATAGAATTCAACCAGTTCTAAATTAACCAGGAGGAGAATTTTAGAGGGCGGTTGCTCTGATGGGTAGTTTTACTTAGTTACAGTACCAATCGGACCACGGACCGCGTATGTTCTTTCCTATCACATTCTTGTTCCCTTATCTTCCTTTACCGTACACCTCTACACTCGGGCATTACACTTCCACTCATGCTGGAGGACCTTTTAAAGCAGGTGACAACAAACCGCGCCCGCATCGAAATACTTGCTTGCGTGGAGTGCAAGGGTACGAGGTGATGAATAATGGCTTCATACGAAAATATGTTTTGCCAGATTTTTTCTATCAAATAACCGAGAATTGTATTACGTTTATATTCTCTATTTATTACTATTATATATTTTTCTTACTAAATTCTCCCTTATATAAACATCTTTGCTAAGTGACACGAATATGTTTGAATGGCGAATTATTTCCTTGTTTTAGTTTTTGTTGTGTTATTAAATCATTCAGTGATTTATTGTATTTAGCAATAATGTGAAATAAATTAACAACTCTTTATAACTTTACAATTCTCACTTACGGACGGACAACGCTTTTAACAGACAAGAATATTTGTCTCTTAAACCTTCTAACCTGAACTTAGAAA
Organism: Teleogryllus occipitalis; assembly: GCA_011170035.1. NCBI lineage: Eukaryota > Metazoa > Arthropoda > Insecta > Orthoptera > Gryllidae > Teleogryllus > Teleogryllus occipitalis. Next base: position 125,330 of record BLKR01001852.1, on the reverse strand, counting down.
TTTTATGCTTCTCTGTAACTCTCAAGTAAACAGGATTACAAAATAAAGATATTTTGTATTCAAATTTTAAAATTTTTACTTTCAATTGAGTACTTTAAATCGGATTGATGTGTTATTTCATTTTAATGATTTTTTTTGCCTCAAAGAGAAGATGGAATTAATATAGATACATTTTTGACAATAACCGTCAAGTAACATCTTCCAAAGACCCTAATGGGCCAGGTATCCAGTGACGTACCGCTATCCCGGAGGAATTTGTACAACCCTTACTGTTAAATCTCGCGTCAATTTCTTTGGCTGCATAGCCCGCGAGCTCTAGTAAGCTTGTTACTTTGCCCGCGACCTTGACATGCCCGCCTGAAAGCTTGTCTCGTATGGGGCAGGACACCACTAGAGGAGATACTTGGGCAAGGGAAAATACGCAACCCGACGTACAGGCCGGCGCCAGATCTCACATTCTAGCTGAGGAGGATCACCGCAGCCAACAAAATCATTACATTCAGTACACTTACGGGACAAATGACGATGGTAATTGGCGCTTTGCGTTAATAAAAAATTGTCGAATCTCTCTGGAGATAATTCTATATGTGTATAGTATTAAGTGAAAGAAAATCTGAGTAGTTAATATGCCGTTAATAGATTTGAAACAATTTTTTCCGGAATCACAAAGTACAGTTACTAATAGGTCAATTTTACATTCCTGTTTCACTCGTCAGCAGATATTTGATACTGGATTACAACAACTAATCGCAACACGTAATGGTAGACTTCACGGCTGTGTGAGTGTTGCGATTAATGGTGAAGGAAAACGCATGGTGTCCCACAAGTGTTAATCGCATGTTTATTTTAACAGAACCACTGAAAACACCGATCATAAACTAAGGAGAACATTGTATTACATACAAGAGAATTCTCTTTTTGCTACTGTCGAAAGAATACAAAGACCGCAAATGCGACTACAAGGCTCCTTATATTTCGCCCTCGCGTGCTCCTTCTTGCCTCCAACGTCGCAGTTGCTTCTCCAGCATGTGCGCGGAAACTCGAGCGCCATCTTCCTGTTGATGCTGCGCACGGCATTGAACCAGTCCGCTCTCTAGGACAGCGGGGACAACGCGGCCTTCGCCAACAACTGGAGAAGTGGCCATTGTTACGTAATTCCAATTACCTGTTGCGTAATGAAATCCAAGAGGCGAAGTTATGCATTCAATAGTTCTTAGGAGAATCGATTTCTAGGGTATACTCAATGTATGGTATGCTTTGATTTTCTTCAGCAAGCTTCATACGATCTTTCAATGGATGATTTTGCCCTCAAAAGTTGGTAGTTTACAAAATAATGACACAGGCGAACATGCCATAATTTGTAAATTCTCGTTTTAATAATGAAAATATCTTGATATTAAATCCCAAATTTGAACGACCAGACCGTGAATTGTAATTTATAGTGCTCTAGACCCCTCAAGGCGGGACTATTGAAGTGTCAATTAATTTTTACGTAGATTTAGAGTTTCTATTCGTTTACGACGTTCTATGCGTGCTACGGAGGGGATATCGACATTTCCAAAAATGTAACAGAGGAATGGATTTTCATTTTGGTGCGGGTTTTGTTCATTTTGTTGCGGGGTAATTACTTATCCAGCAATAGAACTATTATGATATTTGTGTGGATAGTTTTTTACGACATTGTAACAGAACCCTCAACTTTCCTTAGTGTATTAAGTATAGAGATGAGTGGGCAGTCAGATGAGACTTACAAAACGACTTTATAAGTTTACGTATTTCGCGTGGTGATTTTTCTTCGAAACATTTCCATTCCCACTTCAGTGATTTTTCAATTTCATCAAAACTTCTCTATAGCTGGCATTTCTCTTGAGTAGGCATTGTTTTCTGTCCCGAGTATGTCTGTTAGTGAGAGTTTTCAGTGTACCTATCTGCCTACAAGGCGTGAGAAGAAATGAAGTTAACCCTACTGACCCCTTTGCATCTTTATTACTTTGAGAAAAAATTATTTTCATCGCCCTCATTTATATTTCACAATATTTCGCACGTGCCCGTCGTAAAGCACAGCTATAATAATACCTTCGCCCTACGCCAACGCACGCCCAGGAGCCCAGTCGCCTCCCAGAGTAGCGTGCCCTACATTCGCCCCTTCGCAAGGCGGGCCTCCGTGGACCCATTGTCATCCACCGAACTCCGGGCGCCGCCAGACATAATGCCTGTTCTTCCCGTAGCGTCGGATGCGTGGCGTGGGTTGTGTCAGGAAGCGGCCTTGAGCTGGCTATCAACAAGAGCTCCTGCTGGTTTGTTGGTTTACAGACGTACTATCGTGGCAGCTGGGAAGTTGCATGTTCAGCTGGTAAGACGACAGGTTGAGCGGTCAAGGACAAGGTGGGAGTGGGTGGAAAGATAATGTTTCGTCCAAAACGAAAATGAAGGAAGTCGATTATTACATGGGGGGGGGGCTATGTACAGAGAGCGCTGTCGATTATTTTATATTTTTTTATTATTTTTAATCAAAGGTAATATCATGAACGCTTTGGAATTTATCCGTAAATTCCCTAGGCACGAGTGATATTTTAAAGGATTATTTAAGGAATGAAAATATAAAAGTACAGTTAGTTATAAATCTTAATATCAACAAGATTTTTTTATTTATTTATAGTATGAACACCAACGTTAGCAGAAGATAGAGCAGCATCAGCTGTGATGTGGCAGCCCTCTGTACAAATTAGCCAAAGTGAAATCAGAATATCATGTCAACAATTCAAAACATTTATTTCTTAAATTAGTAACATTTTTAGTATGGTCAGTAACTCATAAACGAAACAAACTTACGTGTTTGAATGTATCATCTCTATTTATTTTATATTTAATCAAATGAGCAGCCTTAAAATGTGAAGTTTATAATTATTCGATTCTAGATCTGAATTTGTGGTTTCTAAATTCTGTTATTCACAATTAAATAATGGTATTTCTTATTTAAGTGCATATACTGATTTAAAAATCAGACATTCCCCATGACCCGTTATTTAAATAACTTGGGCTACATGTGAAATACGTGAGCCACATGTGAAATATTGTCGAGCGACTTGAATGGTTAGTAATGTTTTAATGATTGGTATTCAAATCAGCTTTTAGAACAGAAATCCATTCAGAAATTTCATTCCGACCAACAGGATAATTCTTAAGTCACAAATTAGATTTTAGATACGAAGGTTTAGGAGTGAGAAAGAGACAATCCGTCTTCACTTGCTTACCACTTTTTACAAGTTTTATGATACTACATACTTTTATGCTAACAAAAGTATCACAAGTATTAGAAAAGAAAAAACACGACGAGAAAGATATTTCTACTGTTATTGTACTAAGTTTTAAGAAAATAAAGTAATGAAGTAAAAAACAGAAAATACGTAATATATGGGTTAGTTTACGAACGAATGAGAGCAACGTATTTCTTCTCTGCATAAAATCTGGAATCCGCAGCTCTTGAATAAGAAAGGGAAGCAGGATTTCCAGGCAATAGGCCCAAGGCTACTTTGTGTAATGTTAGGGCGTGTTCATAAAATACTTTTTTAGATTAGCAATTTTATCCATACTCAAAACTGAGTTGTTTATATAAAAAAATAAAAGTGATACAATTACACTAGTACATGCTTCAAGGAAATAAAGAAGTAAAGAAAATAGAATAAAAGTCACCAATTATTTTATTTAACCGTGCGATATTAACCCGGATCATGTTTTGAATGGAACAACAAACACCTCATTCCTTACATTTAAATGAAACTACACTTATAGAGATACATTCTTACAACAAATAAACCCAATACATAGACACACAGATTCGCTCTATTAAATCTCAATTACAACGAGTGTAAAAGTATTTGGTGACCGAGAAGATTATTATTATTGCTAGAATAAATGAAGGAATCACAACGGACTACAGATCATAGGACGCCGAGATACCAAAAAATGTAAAGAAGAAGCTCATAAATTGAAATTAGCGAAAAAAGTGTCACAATGAATACTGTTTAAAGTCGTTTTGTAGATTTGTTTTAAATTGGAAACGCAGATGAAATGTTGGCAGCGAGTAAATAAAGTTAGTAGAACTCGTTTAATTTTGGGAAAATGCCACTACATATCCGGCACATAAACGACATAGGCAATTAAGTTGCTTACTTCAGCGCCCGTTGACTGCCAACGGGAGCATAACATTAGTTGCTGGTGCGAGTCCAGCGTTCTCGCAACTGTCTTAAATTGAGTTTTCGCAGAGACAACACTGGAACAAACACAAGCGGCAAGTATCGAAATTGCCAATTCATGCTTACGTTGCTATTGGTTTGTGGGTAGGGGACAGAAGTATTTACAGACATTTCTGTCTGAATTTAGGAGTATAAAGTATGTAAAATTCATTAGGTCTTGATCGTATTTAAAATGAAGTTGTTTTTTAAAGTCTATTGTCGGACAAAAACAAATAAATCGTATTTTATTCATTCGAATAACACGAAATTGAGATAACCAGACAGAAAGTAGGAATTTCTTTTCACAAAATTTCAGATTGAAATCAGAAAAGAGTAAAATGGTGTATGCTATCTTTTTCTTTAGTAAATTTTTTAAGTCATAATTTTATTTTATACTCACTCCATTTTATACATATTTTGTAGTGCTTGAAACACAATGTATATTTGTATTTACTTCAAAAGCTTCTAATACTTATACTTATTCAGAAATGATTCAGTTGTTAAAGGGTTTTATGCGACTGTAGAGATACATATCTCTACAGTACAGTATATACTCGTCATGTTAATACTAAATTCATGTTACTGTGTTGCTCTCATTTTATTTACTACTTTTCTCACTTTTCTCACATTTTAAAAAGCCCCTATGTGCTTGAATTTTGTATTCTTTTTGGCACGGCACAATAAGGGTCATTAAGTAATCATAATCATAAATCATTAATCATTAATGGCATGATAAATTGTAGTTTAAATGTAAAATGACTTCAACTCAGAGTTGTATAATAATTTTAAGTTAACAAAAATTAAGAAATTTACTAGGAATTTAATTTTAAAGCACTTTTAAACTATCAACAACGCTCTCTTAAGATTTCTCCCATACATTATAACCGGCTCCCTTCATTTTCCTTTTGTGTGAATATAATCATTTCACCGTCATTCCCTGTCCTTAATCCTGACCCTATTCTTCAATGTAGCTTTTTGGTGCTGATTTCTAGAATTTTGTAATTAGATGGAAATATGTTCCATTTGTAAAAGGACGGATTATTGAAAGTGACACTTTCATGAAGAAAAATGAGTGTCAGAAGATACTTTGTTTTCTACTTAATTTTTACAATTTTCATCTATCTGTGTGTTGCATAAGCGGAAGTACCATGCTGTAGTGATAAACGAGATATAACAGATGGTTGTGTGAAAGTTTTACGTTAGTTTTGGAGCGATACCAGACCTTGACTGTTAGTCTCCATAGTCACACCGTTAAACATGTACCAACATTTTTTTTCGATGGCTATGAATTCATGAATCTTTGCTTCGAGCAGGTTATTATTAAACTAATTAATCATATATACTAAGTAAGTATCAAATTATATTTGCAAGATTTGGAACAATCTGAATACATTGCATTTACGTTGTTGTTGTTTTTTTAATTTAAGCCACTGTTGTTGATATATTTTTTTTAATTTAAATCACATTTTTCGTTGGATGTAAGGCTCTCGTTTCCCTAACGATGGTCACGCGGTTTTACACACTTCTAGCCGAACAATCGCGTAAAATATCCACGCCGGCCGTTCAGCAAAGGGGCAATAAAGCTGTTTACGAAGGCTTACTCCACGAGTGCGATAAATAAAGCCGCTGCGCAACTGGTGCGCCCTCCCGCGCTGCCCTGCACCTGCGCCTGGCACGCCCGCCGCCCGCTTCGCTTTGCTTTGCTTGGCACAGTTCGCGCGCCCGCCACTACGCCGCGCCCCGCGCCACCGGGCTCGCCAGCGCTTCGACAGTCGAAGGTCGCCGCCGGACGCGAATACTCCCGCCGTCGCGTAGCGCTTGTACTTTCCGAGGTCTACGTTCGCGAAACAAACTAATACATACTCTAGTAAATAGTAGATTCTTAATAAATAAGTAGCAGAATGAACAGTTAATGGGAAGGAGTCGGTTATGCCAAAAATACGCTCCCAAAATGTAAATTTTGAAAGTCCTTCTTCCCACCTTTTCCTTATAAAAGTTTCATTTTGACTCCCTCCTTCCGCTACCTTGAGTTACAAAAATAACTTTTATTAAAATTTTAATTAATTTTCATATGTAATATTATAATGCTATAATTACTTCTGTATGCTGATCATATAATTAAAGAAGAGAACGAAATAAGTCTGCAAAACTCCTTGTATCAGCTAAATAGAATATGCCAACCATATTTTCTCTCAATATGTCTCTAAAACTAAAGTGATGGCATTCAGAGGCAAATATCCTATTAGAACTACAATAATAATAATAATAGAAGAAAAAGTAATAGAGCAAGTAAAACATTTTAATTATTTGGGCTGTGATATCACATACTATTACAGTGATGATATGAAAACAAAATTACGTATCCAACATACTTGCGGAACAATAAACAAATACCTTCGCAATAAGACTAGAAAAGAGACATTGTTAAAATTTTATAAAGTCATGGCAGTACCACAACTGCTTTACGGATGTGAATCATTGGTAATAAGAAAACAAGATGAAATGAAGATACAAGCCTCTGAAGTGAAATTCCTCTGGAGAGTAAAACGCTGCACCCAAATGGATAAAATAGAAAACGAAGATATAAGACAGGAACTTAACCTATTTTCTATCAATGAAAAAATAAATGAATACAGATCACGGTGGGTACAGCACTTAGGAAGACTGTTTCACGAAAGGATCTCCCGACATGCCTTTCTGTGCAGACCAAGGGGAAGAAGGGACATTGGCCGTCCACGACAGAAATGGTGTTATGAAACCGAAACAAGGAATCTCCCTAATCCGTGAAATGAAGAAGAAGAAGAAGAAGAAGAAAAATATCATAATGCATTTTTTTTTAACTTACACAGAAGTTACATTTTTAAAATTAATTTTAACTTCAATGTTTAGTTTGAAGGAAAATAATCTAATAACCATAAAGTGTTCAGACGACATTCATTTTTCAATATTACCCTCTCTGTCATCGCTTTTGTCGGTTGTGGAAATCCCCTTTATTTGTCCCCAAAGTCAACATTTTTTAATTCACTCCCCGCCTCTCACAAAGTAGTAAGAAAGCACACAATCAGTGACAGTAGAATACCAAATGAAGGACTGCATCAGATTGGGTTCATGAAAGAGGACATTTATACTATGTCAGTGCTTATTCAGAAACCTTCAACACATCGTCAGTACTTGTTCTGAATATATACACAAGTCCAAAGACAGGATAAGACCAATATATTCTCAGGAATTTCTCAAATCTAATTATTTTTCTGTTTATTTATTATAGAATGCAAACATAATCCACCATAAACTATTTTATACAATTTTCCAATCGTATCAAAATTCCCTGGTGAAATTCCCTTGACAGCCCTCTGATTTTGGTTACCAATGTTCCTCCAAGGATACAGAATCTTTAGAATAAGACACTAAAAATTCCCTCCAAGACCATTAATCGAATGAAACAAATAATCAAAATAGGACAATTAAAGCTAAGAAAGTACCTATATTTTAGTCCCCTTCTCCTCCTGCGAGTTCTGTTTAGTCAGGTTTTTTAGCCCGCCGGTAGGAGATAGGGAAGGGGATCCAACTGAAAGATTAACCCCCTCCCCAAACTTTCAGATCAACCCGCAACTACCTCTGTAGGTAGTCTGCGAGCTTCACAATCGGTACCAAACGTTAGCCACTTAGCTCTTCTTATATTAAGAGAGTTATTTTATTTATTTTTATTTTACGGCATATTTATTTATTGTTAATGTAACACAGTATGTATTTTAAATGCAGTATTATTAGGAGACAGGAGGTAGCTTTCCCCGCCCCATCCCCTTGCCTTCCCGCCCGCCAGCGCCACGCGCAACTTCCTTCTTTTTTACGTGCGACGGAAGACGTTGAGATCACAAGGCCGGATTCTTCACTTCGGAAACTAGGGCAATGGAGCAGCCCAGTACTTGATATCCCGTCGTAAAAGGTTGTTGCTCTAAATGTGGCGCTATAAAAACTATCAAAATAAATGTCGGAGTGTAGCAAATGACTCTGTTGCAACTGTTTCAGATTTGGAAGATTCGATTGCGACCAGCCAGATATACTATTAGCAGTGATATATCTGGCAAATATTTATGAAAATTTAGTATCCGTAAATCTCAAAGCAACAGCAATCAGTTTCGTTTATACTATGAAATAAATTCCAAATAAACTACACTATGCGTTTTATTATATTTTGAAACATTTCATTTTAAACTGTGTCAAATGAATAAATTTGCCACTGCACGTGACTGAAATTAAGGTCCATATAAAATTAATAATATATTTGAAAAATAATCAACTTCATGAACATGTCAAGTATTGAGGAGAAATATTGTCTTTGTGTCTCACAAATTTACTTCGCTAAGATAGAATTACATTTACTGTATAGATAATAAAAAATAGTACTGAACGTGCAACGCAGTTGAATATAGGTTTCTACTAACCGCCAAAATGTTTTTTTAAATAGTGCGCATGCGTGTTTTAACCGTAGTCGCTGAAGTTCTTCATTCTTCCGCCAGGTACCGCGAGCGTCGAACGAGTTCGAGGTTGAGAGCGCTCAAAACGGCGTTTCTTGGTACTACTAACTCAGGCACAGGTGTTACGAAACGGCTGGTGATTGACCAACTCTCCGAAAACAAACGCTACGCGACTGCGTCGTAGCGGCGCGCCGGCGGCGGCGCGGTGGCGGCGTGGCCAGAGCGATACGTGCGTGAATGAGGCCTCGCTTCCGAAAGAAAGAGAGAGAGGTAGGATAAAATAGTATTCTTTCAACAACTTTCCCTTTCGGTTATTTGAGTCTGCTCTTGACTTCACATAAATATGTATTCAGTTACAGCCATCTGATACAGAGTGTCAACAATAGCAAGCATTTTCTGAACATGAACTCTTCGATAACTTTTGATAAGAAGAAACTATTGAGTGGAAGAAGTAGAGTATTCAATTGTAGAATTCTTTTTGTAGGTCATAACCTGGATATCTCTTTCCGTTGGCACAGTAAATAAAACGCTCTCCTTCTACGAAAATTTCCTTGAATAACTTCAACTTCTGAATTATATCAATTGGATCTGTACACTTGTGGTCGACTAGACCAATGAACAGTTTATAGCCTTCACTGTCCGACCTCATTATTCCATCCTCACTGTCTGTCATCCTTCTATTATTCCTACAATATTTCATGAAGATGGCAATGCAGGTCGATTTCATGAAGATGGCAATGCAAGTACATCTAGATTAAATTACGCATCTAGATTAAGTTACGCATCATAATGATCGTCCTTTCGCTTTCCAGCCAAGCTGCTAAAGCATCGTGACGCAAGAGAATTACTCTTTTCATTGTAATGTCCATCACACTTGTTTCTTTAAGAACTACTGGTGTAATCCTGTGCAATTAAATTGCATGGGGAGTTATAATCCGAATTTAATTTTATTTGCCCGGGTATTTATTTATCATATTCATATATTTAGACAGGAAAAGGAATGAATTCTGCATACAGTGTATTCCCGTCCTGGCTTGCCTTTGTAACGTCACAGACTAGCTCACATCCCTTTATGAGAGACGGTCCCACCTGACGACCATGACAACCGATTACCATGGTGCCATATCAACAAGTGAACGGTTGTTATTAGAGAATCACCATCTGTTTTCCGCAAACGACACGTGGATGATATATGCTCTGTACAAATCGTAAACTATCCTTATATATTACGTACAAATTAAATGTACACATATGAGAATATTGTCGTCTATAATCATCACGACGCTACACCTTCCCTTGTCCTTCCTGCTCCTTTCGACACTTCTCGCTCTGTATTGCCTCTTCTGATCCCGCTCCTGGCTTGCCAGGTTCGCTTCGTACGTGTGTATGTAGGCATTACCCAGCCGTGTTTACTACGATAACCGTTGCTATCATCCTGAGAATTGCATACCAATTCTGAAGTGTAGTGGAAGCACATATTAAAAACGCAAATGCGACTTCAAACTGCACCGAACCGCGTAATCTAAGGAAGCGACTTTGCTTTATCGTACCGCTAGAACCGGTTAATTACGTCTCTTTCGGAATGTGCTTAATGTAGATATTACAAATGTGTAGTTTATATCATTAATATTTACATAGCCTATACAAACATGAAAATTACAATTGCAGTCATCGGGGACTTCCAGCTTTCAAGCAACTCCTTATTTTCTGAAATAAGATTGAGTACTTCATCCGAAAATGAAATATTTACATAAAACTTTTAGAAATAATATGCTGGTGATTTCCATTCACTATGAATCGCTAAATGCACGATATATGAATTGCATACGATGAACCAATGTCAATATTAATTATTTTGTAATTCATTTATTATATTGATTAGAAGCGTTCTATTGAAATTATTTTCAATGACAATTACATTGTTCATTATGTACGGTTCATTCCATGAGGCCTGCAGACGTTATCGATAGACGTCAAGATCAAAATTTCGTTTTATAATTACTCAAACAACTAGCGAATTGAAATTAATAGTCTTGAAACACATTAAATCTTATACAGTACAAAGTTTTTGAGGAAGGAATAGCAGTTCTTATTAATCTGATACTATTGTATTCTATTAATTTACCTTTTGGGGTTATTTCGTTAGGTTATGTAACCAATAAAAAATTGGTCTGTATAAATCATTGAGTAAGTGAATGTGCGTACATAATCTACATTCCTAGTAAAACTAAAATAACTTATTTACCCACTGACCCCAAGCATAGCGCTTGCCCATTGTCGTTGCATCCGTTAGTGCAGACTTTGTTGGAGCTCTCTGGTAGCATGTATTTGCAACTTTCAGTGATAAACAATTGTTATGTTGCTAAATTATACCGCTAGAGCGTTTCAAAGCGCCAGACCCTGGTTATAAAGGGGCATTTTTTTCTAGTATAAGTAATGAAACCGTTGGATCTAAGCTGCATATGCCCCGACAACTACGGTGAGGAAGAAATAACGTTTGCTTTACACCGGTATCACCCTCTGACTTAATCACAGGCATATAGCAGCTAAGCACGTTTTTAGATGCAAATTCGATGCAAGCCATAAATACACCTTCGCGAGGGCGTACAATGCTTTAGTGATCTCGGCTAAATTGAAATATGGCAACCAGGAATTAAATAACTTGCTTGTATATTTCATTTACGATGTCTCCGTCTGTTGAAGACACAAAATTCGCAAAAGAATATTTGAGATAAGAAAACAAACCCTTGAATATGACTGTTTCATTTTTGAAACAGTTGGCTCTGATGGGTTAAGATTCCTTAGGCACACTTACAGTCATGGACATCGTATAAGTATCGGAGACTGAACAATTGCCTTTGTCTCTTAATGGTGAATGTTAACCAAACTTTCAATAATTTCTCGAACTAGACCGGGAGCGGTAGCTCAGTGCATCAACTGATGTTACTGCAGCGCCTCAGACCGGGAGGTCCTACGTTACACTCCCCACGGCGGCAGAATTTTCGACACTAGCTTTTCAGCTAGGTCGAATACAGTCGCATACTGGAGAAGAATTTAGCGAATTCTGATCGGTAGTTTTCCGTGGTTTCTCCGATCAACACCAGGCGAATGCCGGAGCAGTACCTTACAAAAAGGGCCACGGACCCCACAAGATTTGTCCTTCCTCTTCCTTGTCCTATCCTCTCCCCTTACACACACACACTTACACTAACTACACTACACTACCACATATTCCGGGAGACCGGTCGGGAGCTTAGAGCCTGTCCCGTCTGGGGCGGTGCCCCGCTGGTGGGAGAGTCCTGGTTAGGGGAAACCCCACTAGCCGACGGTAGGTCGGCGCCGGATCTCGCCATCCAACGGGGGAAGATCACCACCATCTCCCGAGAAAAAAACATGCACTGCACTAACGGGACTAAAGACCAAAGCAGTTGACGCGGCCGGAAACACGAAAAAATCAATCAATCAATCGAACTGGATGGCAAGGGTCCACGCAATTAGGTTCCTATTTTACATACATAATTAGTGGAAGTGAAATTATAATAACATAAGTATGTAAAAATGTTTTTGTGTGAAGATTAGCAACTAACCGTATTTACAAATAAGAATATTTTTTTGTGAATAAATATATTTCACTCTTAATTGTCTTCATGTTTCAGAATTTAATGAATATTTTTACATAGTACCTATCTATTTGAAGACAAATTCTCTTTCGTTTGCTCATTTCATTATATTTGAATAATGTTGCACATTTTGAGGGTTAATATTTTTCTTTAAAGTTTATCGTTTAGCATTAGACAAATAAACTACAACATTGCTAAGTGCAGGAAACGCATTACATCGACTTTCAAAGAAAAGTGTCGTCGAAATATGTCATTAAGATTCAAGTGTCATCGAAAAAACATTGTTTGAATTCTCAATGTCAGTTTGCCGATGATTTGAAAATATAAAACGATATTTAGGAAAATACTGCTTCCAAAATAGACAATTTTAATTTAAAAAATCATTATGATGGTTATACAAAATACGTATTTTCTAGAATATATACATTTTCCCCTAATTATATCAATACTGAGATGAATAAGGACAACTTCTTATTCTGTGACTTTCATCTGTACGCAAAAATATCCTAAACTGCAAATTTTTTGGACAAAAGTCGTTATAACATGGACTTGTTTCAGTCGTCTGTGCCATTTCAAACTATTTTCAATCCACATTTGACAAAAAATTTAGTAAGTGTGTAAAAATATTTTTAACACCCCGTGCACGAAACCCGGTTTCTCATGCTGGTTTTCCGTGTGCGAAAAAACTTTTTTTCACATCTCGAAGCGTGTGCAAAACACTTTTTCACATCGCGAAGCGTGTGCGAAACATCTCGAAGCGTGTGCGAAACATCGCAAAGCGTGTGCGCAACATCGCGAAGCGTGTGCGAAACATCGCAAAGCGTGTGCGAAACATCGCAAAGCGTATGCGAAACATCGCAAAGCGTGTGCGAAACATCGCGAAGCGTGTGTGAAACATCTGTAACGATTCGCAATTGTCTTTCGTCTTGTCTACGTCTTTGTTTATTATTTAAAAACAATAGTGTTATGACTGACTGGAATCCATTTACTTTCATAAAAGTAAGGTTTATATTCCTTTGCTTGACGCATTGCGTTTCGCTCACGGTGAACTAAAATATAGTATATGCATCACGGGCGCGAGGTGATGCCCGCACTCGTCTCTTTGTCGTCCTCGCTACGCTTGGATGACAAACTCGACTCGTGCGTGAATCACCTGTTTCGCGCCCTTGTTACGTAAACTACTATTACGTGTTTATTATCTATGAATCTTGGCACTTGGCACAAAATATGTATCGCCCACATAGGACTTCTCTTCACTAATTAGGAACTAATTTTTTCATAGATTAATTTCAAAAACAAAAACATCTTTATAATAAGTTTTGTATATATTTAATCCATATTTCAAACTTGAGAAGTAAGGAGTTAAAAAAATGAAACTTCTAATTTTATTCTTGGAATACAGAAAAGTGATATATTTTATTCACTTGAAAATAATATATTCTTTAATATGCACATGTTTTGTTGAGTTCTCCTTTCGTTAGTTGTGGTACGAGAAGAGCCGGAGAATTACTATTTAGTTAGCAATAGTAAAATATCATATCTGTATATTATATTCGTTCACCGATGCAAATAAGTTTTCTTTAACTCGGGAGCGAAAATACCTAGTTCCCAAATGTTACTAACCTCGCGTTGTTGGAAGGCATCATTCTACTATTTATGGTTAAAGGGTAGGGAGGTAAAACGGAAGCTCAAAAAAACGTGTACCTATTGTACTTCTCTCCCTTAGTCACATATAGTTTTTACTGTTCTTTGACGAAAAATAAATCAAATCAAGGGAAACACAAGTGAGTGTTGAGTAATGACAGTTTCATTTATTTATTCATTATTTTGTGACTTACAGCAATTAATGCATCCAATAATTTTTTCTCTCGAAAATTCTCTGAATTTGCAGAAGGTCAATGAAAACATTGATTTACTGCTAGACATATTTCGAAAAAATAGTTATTGTAATTAATACAGAAATGAGTTTTTTGGCGTACAAATGAAATATTTTGAAATGAATTCGCGAAATACACTTCTGTGCGAATTGTGTATATTATTTTTAGTGCGAATTTATGAAAACTTACAAGTGTAGTATAGTGAGTTCATTCTCTGTAAGGGAGGTGACAGCCATGTTGATTCATTCGCACCAGTGTTTTGTTTACTTTGCAGTACCCATTTGTTTCAAACGGCCGTGAAATCTTTGCGGTTCCTTAAAGGAATGTTCCTGCATTCATGAAGGAGTATTCTTCCATGTCGTTACGAGTACGACAAAGTCTATTATTCCATACGTCTACCGTAACGTAAAGTAACTCTTTCAAACTATAAATAGTGAATGTAGATACTAGTTTCCATGCCTGAATGCAGAAAACGCCGTTGCGTAATTACGAAGTCGGAAGGAACTGAATGAGCAGTGCGGGCTGAGATATTTATAACTCGGATTGGCGTCATAAAAGAAAACGAATAAAACCCACAGCCTGCTCGAGCGTGCTGGTGTAGATAGCATCGTATAGTGAGTGGGCTTCTCATTCAAGTGAAAGTTAAACCTGAACGCTCGATTTTGAGAGTTCATATGAATGACTGAAACTCTCGTACGTTAGCCTATATTTTTGCGAATTCGTAACTGAAATGTCGGATACTGGGGGGGCCCTAGATTCGTTTCGAGTTCCTAAATTTGCGAATTATGGAAGCCAACTTCTGTAGCTTGCATACTTTCCTCCGATCAATATCACGCAGATGACGGAGCCAAACATTAAACAACGGGTCAGAGCCACGATTTCATCACATTCTTTCTCATTCTCTCTTCACTCTGCAGGACCAGGATTGTTCTCCCGCCTCTTATATGGCCTGACTCCCACAATCTGCAACTTTTGTGAGATGTTAGGCGAGAGTGACTCTGCCAGGGCTAAAGTGCATCCAGGGAGTGGGTCACCGATCATCTACAACAATGGTGTAGCAAAAGGACGAATTGAATAGCAGGTTAACGGGGCTTGGTCAGAAAAAATTTACACTAGTTGTTTGCCAACGTTTCGGAAACTTTTATTTCCATCCTCAGGGCTTGCAACATCAAGAACAACTCAACCCATTCACTGCACCATCCTCCATCTCCGGCACCTCACATGCAATGAGGGACACAACATCACCCTCACCACACCAACACACAGCATCCATGCTGTAGTACTCAAATTTTCGAAAAACTATACTTGGCATTATTTCAAAATCGATCTTTAAAGAACAGATTTCAGTAACAGAAAAATTGTTATCTTTAATATTTTAGTTGTAGGAAGACTTCTAAAACATTTTGAACTTTTGCAATTTTCTAGGAATAAGGGTTTTCAACCAACATGAGACTTGCACCATTCTCTTACACGTTCTTCACACTATCCAACAACAAAATTTCACAAAAAAACCATGGAGAGATTTTTTTGAAAGTTTTGAAAATGTCCCTGAAACTTTATGTAAAGTACCCCCAAAATGAATTATCGACTTCAAATTCAAGGGGCCGCGACATCAGCCAGTTCGATGGGGGTATATCAATTTCAGAGAAAATAGGCTGAGCGGTTTAGCCATTATTCACAGACAGACGGACAGACAGAAAAACAGACGGACAGAGGTTTTGCCGTCATTCGATTATTCGGCTTCAAGGACCTATAAAACATGGATTCTAACCACATCACGAGTTAGAGGATTTTTTCTAAATTTAGCCACTGAACTTATCCACGTTTTCGTTACCAGGGTCCTATAATACAAGTTTTTCTGCCGAAAATCCGCCATTTTTTCGCGCAGCATTACATAACTTTCTCTCTATTCCGTAGCGACAAAGTAAAAATATTTAATGGCAGGCGGCCTCTGCCTTGGAGCCTTACTGTCGCATGACTTCAGCTCTGTCGTAAGCGGTGACAGGTTGAGGATGACAATTGCGGCAGCACGAACGTATGAGAATGGGTAGAAAGAAGCAATCAAGTATTTACATTTTTCTGTGTTTTTGGATTTTTTCCTAGTTATTGGACATGTAAAGAAACCATAGAACTTCTCATATATCCAGGCTGCATTGTTTGGTTTGGTTGTTTTTTCGTGTTTCCGGGCGCGTTAACTGCTTCGGTCATTATTCCCCTAAGTGTAGTGCATGTTTTGTTCTCGGGAGATGGCGGTGACCTTCCCCCGCTGAATGGCGAGATCCGGCGCCGACCTACCGACGGCTAGTGGGGTTTCCCCCTAACCAGGACTCTCCCACCAGCGGGGCACCGCCCCATCCGGGCAAGCTTTAAGCTATCGACCGGTCTCCCGGAATATGTGGTAGTGTAGTGCATGTTAGTGTAAGTGTATGTGTAAAGGGAGAGGATAGGACAAGGAAGAGGAAGGAAAGATCGCGCGCGGTCCGTAGCCCGTTTGTTATGGTACTGCTCCGACATTCCCCTGGGGTTGATCGGAGAAACCACGGAAAACTATGGATCAGAGCAGCCGTCCACTAGAATTCTCTTCCACACAGCGACCGAATTCGACCTAGCTGAAAAGCTAGCGTCGAAAATCCTGCCGCCGTGGGGAGTGGGAACCTAGGGCCTCCCGAACAGAGGCGCTGCAGTGACATCAGTTGATGCACTGAGCTACCGCTCCCGGTGGCTACATTGTTTTCTCTCTTAGTCTGCCCCATTAGAAAATAGTAATGTAGATGTTGTGGTGAAAGAAGGTGCAGGGGGCAGTCGAGAGAGAAGATAAGGAGGAGCCAAGAACATGATGTGGCGGCAGCCTCGGCTTACAGATTTTAGCGGCGGCTCCTCGCTATACAGGAAAAGGAGGAATCTTGACACCTCAACAAAACGCTGCATTGGTGTCAGCTAATAATTCTCTCAAGATTTGAGGGGTTAAGTGTCTTGCACTTGTGATAGTGGATTTGCCTCAGTCTATTGCAAGAATTGGGGAAGTTAGTATAAATCAATGTTGAACTGAAATTCAATTTTCCTTCTGGCGAATCAATTATATGAAATACTTTTACCACACACATATGTAAGTTAAGTAGGTATTTTTATAGTAGATAAGTTATGTAAATATTGATCTTATGTTTTTTTAGTACTGCATTCTCCTACGTAGGTTTCCAAATATCCATGATAGTATCATTAATGAGAGGTTTTATTTATTGTGTTAGCCGTTTATTAGAGTGTGCTGACTTTCTTAATTGCTTGCATGTTCATTAAAACCAACGTCCGATACATAGAGACTGTGCATAATATTGACTACAAACACCGTGTCAAGAATTCTTCAGCCTGCGGAACATTAGTAAATAAAGTAACGATACGTGATATCAAAGAAAAAGTATTTATCCCGATGGTGTTTCGGTATTGGTTTACATCAGGTGATTTTTTAACAAAATTCTTTTCATATCCTGAGCTTTGGCGCTCCCAGGAAAATTGACACCTCGGGTCAAGGCCACTGAATCCAAATATACGACCGGGTCTGCTACTCCAGCTGCAGTGTCTCAAGGTCCTAGTCCCCGATATTGTGATGAAATCAATGGACACTTTAGGTTTTGTTGTATCCACATTCGCCGCCGTCCTTACAAACTCAACCACCATCACCTACTTGCTCTTTCCTTCCAACCATCACAGCAGCCATCACCATCCTCTTTTTTCAGCAGCCACCACTCCATTCAGTTCTTTTCTGACACCCTAAATATCTTCTACTACAATTGTTTATTTTTGAGATGCACCCATTTTATTAAAACAAAACATTGACATCGTTTTCTTGTCTTAAACATTAAAATTGCCTTAATGGAAAATCGAAATAAGTCACTCACTCTTCTTGAAGCTTTAATTGTCACTTTATTCCCTCGTTTGCGTTTCGGGTCAATAATTCTGAGTTCGATTCCCTGCGACCTGTTGGATGGCATTTTATATTTTTTGTCTCGGTAACACATATTTGCCGCACAGTTATGTGATTTCATTTGAACTGTAGTCAGTATTATTACGAAAAATTTGTAAAATTTTAATTAACGAAAAACGTCTGATCTGTATAATAAGCAAACAACCGTTTGCATACTTTACAAGGTCGTTTCTCATTCGTTTCAATTCGAATTTCGAAATAATTTATTTTAATACTATACTACAAAAAAGTTCTGCGAAAAACAAATGACATTGGAATTTAATTCGGTAAATAATTGTGTTTCCTTTAATCGAAATGGCGCTGCAGAAGCTCAAGAAAGCGTGCGCAGATGATTTTCTCCCCCATACGTCACATACAGTTTTTTTACTGTTTTTGACTAAATAAATATCTATCTAAATAATACTAAATAAAGCTGACATTAATTTCACATGCTTAATCTGTTGTCACCATCATCGGAAGCTTCGACGGTTAAGGCAAAGCGTAAGTATCAAGTTTATCGGTGAGTGGGAGATCATATTTTCGGTCCTGGGCAGGTGCCAGGAATAATTTTGAGGTTTGAGGAAGAATTTTAATCATTTAGGTTTTATTGCTTTCGGGGGATGAGATCTTAGGTCGATAGTGATAAGGTGATTTTCATGGCACCAATTACTTAAGAGACAAGGACCACGCACGATCTTCCCTTTCTAATCCCTTCATTTTACATCCATTTCCTCCAAACCGGAGTAGGATGCCGTGGGGGAGTATGTCCCTTATCTTCACCGCGCTAACACTGGATTAAAACATTAGCAGACTAGCCGGCCCAAACAGGCAGGAGCTCCCAATAGTTTTTTAAGAAAAAAAAATTGTAATAGTTCATACATTTTCAATTGCCATTAATCATTCAATACCTATTTTAATTTAATGTTTAAATTGCAAAAATTATAGTTTATTTTTAAATTTATATCTTCAATTGTAATGGTTATTTATGCACCAAGGGCGTCATTAGTATTCTCATGATCGAGCGGCAATAAAAAGCCTGATGGCCTTAGGTCCGAGGGCTTTTTGTCGCCCGAGATCATTAGAATCAGTTAACGCTCATGGTATACACAGAACATGATTTTATTTTTTATGTAATTTTAATGATTGATATTGACTTATATACTAATTAACAATTTACTTATTAACTAATTACTAAGTGTACTTGACTCGGTTTTTCTTTCCATATTTCCTTCCCATAATTCCCTCCATGAGAGAACTTGTAGCACCATTCAACTGTTTTCATATTTCCCTCGTAACTACGAACCACTCGGCCTAGGTATGTTATGCATTGTATATCGAACTCCGTATCGGAGGCAATAACAAGCAATAACGTGTCAGAAAAATAAATTTTAGTGGTCCCCTCAATTTGCTCATACTTAGGACCCCTTGAGAAATTCATTCGACACAGCTCACAACCGACACACTCCGGTTGGGACGGGAAGACGGAATATCCGATGGTTTAAAATGGCTGGAGATACAAAATGCCCCTCCGCCGCGCCGGCGTGAGTCGGAGGTGGGCGCGGTCGCTTGCTTCTGTTTGTTTCGGAGACGCCGGCGGTGCCAGAGCTCGGAGCGTCCTGCCAATACTGTGCGGTCATTTCTATTTCTCTCTGCATCTGGGGCTGTCGATGTTTGCGTTCGCTACGCCTGTCGATTGGGGACGGCTTTATCTCGAAGTGAGATCGAGTCTTGGCTTCTACATACACTCGCAAGTTACATAGCCATTGGGATGTATAGACTGAAAGAAATATAATTCGAAAGTAAATTTCTATGTATATTGCAATCCAGCTTATTGTTAACTAATTGCTTACAGTTGGGAATAAATAAATTGCAATAAGAGGATGGGAAAGAAGTCACAGGTAAACAGTACAAAAATGATAAAAGTTAAGAGATGAACAGGAACTGTAATGGACACAAGGTACAGAATTTGTGACAATATTCGAACCACGATTTCAGTGGGAACGAATGTCTTTCTTTCACTATAACTGAATATTTCTTATGAGAGTAGTAATTAATTTAGTGAAGCAATGGTGGCAACAATAGAATATAATAAAGGGGACATTAAAGAAACGATCACGATTCGCACAAGCATAATATTTCACGAATACAATAACATGAATGTTAGTTCTGTGTAGTTCTATTATTATAAACGACATAATAATGATAATCGAACATTAGAAGCATAAATTATAATTGCTTGAACTACGCTCGATTTTTTGAAATGAGAATAAATTTACCACATCTATTGCATGGCATTTTTCTTTTACGTGCTCTCTATTTCCTCAAGGTTTTTCTTTCTTTTTGTGTATAACGTTTCCCAGAAGAATCTCGCATTATTCAGAAAACTTTCGAAGATGGAAAAAGTATACACTAATTGACCTCTAGAGATTATACCTTATCGTTTTGCGTATTTTTTAAAGTTGTGTGGGGAATTCTGAAACGCCCCGTACTTCCAGGCTCCACTTTCCGTATTCCGTGAATTTATACTCTGTAACGCCCATTCTGATGACTTCTATCCTCACCGCTTAGTTACACATTCTTACACGTACATGCACTACACCACCACACATGCCGGGAGACGAGTTGGGAACTGAGAGCTTGTCCCGGCAGGGGCGGTGCCCCGCTGGTGGGAGATACCTGGTTGAGGAAAACCCTGCTAGCCCCTCGGGTAGTCGGCGCCGGAACGCCATCCGGCGGGGACTAATAAACTTAGCAGTAAACGCGCCCGGAATCACTAATCAATCAATCAATCAATCAATCAATCTCCCATGTGCCTCAGATTTCGCTCGCTCGCGCCATGTCTTAAAGTTTTCTTTCAGTGATAAGACGTATGGTTCATGTACAAATTTTAGCTCATGAAACAAACTGGAAATTATTTTAGAAGAATCAAGGTTATTGATGATTATGTCGAGTTGCGTGTATTACGAGGAATTGAATTGATTGATTGCCGCGTCAAATGCCAAGTTCATTATTTCCGTAAATCTTGGAGCAGAGAAGCCCGTCAGTCGTTTGCGTCCACCGCTCAGTATTTGAAGAAAATACGCCCAAGACTCGCGCTCCAGTTTACGAGGGACGCTAGGGAAATAAATTGGGGTCTCTGCGCCAGTTCGCAGCCCCATTGGACGCGCGCCTGGGACTTGCGAAGGGATCGTTGCCCCCCCCCCTCACCCACGGCGCCTGGCACGCGGATGCGACGGCGTCTTGGCGGTCGATCACGCGCCCCGCCACGCCCCCGCCCACACAACGCTCCAACACGCCACGCCACGCACTCCGGCCCATAGAAATGCCCCCCAACGTTAGGAAAAACTCTAATACGCACAACACACTCTCCATATGGATACGTCGTTCTGCACTTCGTTTTTGTTTGTTAGTTTGTTTCCTTTTTTCGTTCCAAATTGCCACGCACGCCTTACTTTCGACATTCGTGCTCTTGGAAGTATTGTACTGTTTACCGCCTAGTGTGTCCATCCGCTTCCTCTTCAACCCATCTTCCTCGCAGCATCTTCCCTGCCGCGTTTTACAAATCTGTCCTACCCACGCCTCTTGCGTCTACATCGTCACAACTTGATGACCTAAAACATCGCCAAAATGATCAATAAAATGTTTTCAAAATGCCCTAAAAGCAAAGTAAAAATTACGTAAAAAAATTGATCAAAACAAGTTCAGATGAATAACTCTGGCTGTTGGACGTGTTACTGATGTAATGGAGGCGTCTTCCTTTCGTTCAAGTGAACTGAGCTTGCAAACTTTTGGTTTGGACAGTTCTTTACCAGGAAATCTGTCTTCAGTTATTGCCGAATCGGTCAAATTGACAATGGCGCTCATAGGCGTCACAGAAACATTAGATTACATACTCACAGCGCCTGACATTACAATTTATGATCAAAGAGCAAAAATAGCTACTCAGGATTTATGTGTAGAATATTTGTTATATTGCGTAAAAATTATTTGAAGCATGTACCATTAACATGATATTATAATCGATGAAATCGGCGAAAAATGCTTTAAAAATGAAGGGAAAAGGTAAAAAATAACTTATTAGTCGAAATCGACGAAGAATGAACGAAAATACATAACAAAATTGTTCATTTTCTTTTGTCGTAACATAAAATGAATGTCTATACTAAAAGGCATTGTCCTAAAGTGGAAAGAAAAATTGACACTTTATTAAAATCCACCCCCTGGTCATAACCGTGTCTGCCCTGTTACATTCACATTGTCCCTTGCGCCTCACTCATAAACTGCTTCCCAAATTCCCCACTCTCATCTCTCCCCTGTAGCTCCACCTATTATCTCACCCCCACCCCCTTCTACCTCGCACTTCAGACCCGCCTTTCCGTCGTGTACATCTGATCCGTCCGGTCAGCCCCACCACTTCATCCCATTTCTATATATTGCACCTCATTCATTTTGCATGTTCTTCTCCATCCCATTTCACGAATCCCCTCCGCTCTACCACGTACCGAACGTCTCCTCTCTGCTCGACTTATCTTGCCGCACCGCCCGAAGACCCGCCCCCCACCCTACCCTGCCACGCGTAAATACCCACGCTGACGCACTTGTCTCGGAGCAGCTCAGGCCCTGTGCTCTCGCTCTCCCACGCAGCCCTCAGAGGCTGCCAGGCCGCTCTGAGCTAGATGGATCATGCGCGCAGCGGCGCGCAGCCTTCGAGGCACGGAAGGGGATGATGAATTACTGGGAACACGGTACCGTGACCCAACAAACACATCTGTACGGTGCAACGAAAGGCTAATAATTATTAAAATTGTCCGTTATGTAAGGTTTTCGTAATACATTTTGTATCGAAAGAAAAATATGTAGGGAATTTATTTCGAAAGTCATTTATAAGACTTATGTCCAAACAATAAAACGTGTTGTTCGGGTAGGCAACAAAAGGCTTATTCTAATCTCTCTTCTCCCGTCTTTTTTAATTGTAATTCAAATAGCTACTTTTTTGTTCTTTGTTCAGCTAGTGCACTTGCAATTCAACATCTTGACAGTCACCAAGTGATGCGGAAACTTCACAGAAAGTGATATCTTCAAAAACATTATTTTGGCAAAGTGTAAAATGCTAATATTATGCAATTAGAAATGAACTAGCGATTAAGATCAAATAATGGACAAATTGAGGATAACTCAACATCTACATTATTTAAGTGAGCATCGAGAAATCATTTATTATATTGATTATATTATACAATGTTTAGAACTCAATATTTTCTTTCAAATCATACAGCATATCTGTTAATTTTCTTTTTTTTCCCTAGGGCTTTTATCCAGCCGACAGCCGGTTGCCCTTTACGTCCCGAAGGGACGCATATTCGACCATACACTAGACAAACATGCGGGCTCCTCTGATCTGGGGTCAGCAGAACGCGAGGCTCTCCGCGACAACACACACAAAGTCAAGGGACAAACAGCCATGCCCAAGGCGGGACTTGAACCCGCGACCCTTCGGACCGAAGCGCTGAGTCGGTACTCGCTCTTAGCCACCTCGGCCATCCAGGTCGGCTAATTTTCTTTACAATAACAAAATTAAAGTAATATTTGAGTTCTTGCTCTGACATAATTCTGTGAGACACGCGTATAGTGTTTGAAAAAACATGCGTTATGTACGTCTGTAAAGTGTAGTTAATTATTCTTTATTTTCACGTTCTATGATAGCGACCATGTCAAATATCGAAGTGCTCCCTACAGAACATCAACGGAATATTAGCATGGCCTCTGACATAGACTGGCGGGTGTCAGTTGTTTTGGATTTGTCAACATTGGAGTATTAGAAGTTGGCCGCGATTTTTAGCGTGTTAGCACAGTTCAGAATACCTGCAACCTTGACCGCGGCTTATTACTATGTATATGGAAGGCTCATTATTCTTCAAGGTGATAACCATTTGAAGATACGTTCCTTAAAGCAAGGTCATTACCGCCACAACCTTTTGTGAAAGTGTTCACCGATCTCTGGTGTGTGTGCGTTTTACATCGGCATTTTCGATCCTTTGGCTAAACACGGAGTGCGATAGAGAATGGAGTTGCTACTGAATCTTTATGTATCGGTAGGTTCTAGGCTCAAGTTGTGACGGTGACATTTTTATTTTCTTACTTTTTTTTAAGCACCAGCTTGTTGTCTGGGTTGTAGTAAACTGGTGTATAGATGTGTCTTGTAGATGCCGGCGAGCAACTTTCTCTCCTGAGAATGGCGTATCTTTGCGGGCGACGTGATCCCACGCCCTCATATGTCACGTTAGCTTCGATTTAGAAACCGTCTGAGACGGGCAACAACTCAATGTAAGAACTGTTGCCATTGCAGCAGTTCTAATTGGGAGGCTTCGATTTAGAAACCGTCTGAGACGGGCAACAACTCAATGTAAGAACTGTTGCCATTGCAGCAGTTCTAATTGGGAGGTCCTAAGATTCGAGTCGACCTAGCTAGAGTCGAAAATCCTACCCCACTCGGGACTCAAACAGAAGACCTCCTGGCCAGAGGCACTGCAATGACATCAGTTGAAGCCCTGAGCTACCTAAGGGCCCCTTCGCACGTAGCCAGTGCCGCGAGCCACCGAGAAGAGGCAGAGCCCTTCCCACGCAGCCTCCGCCACTCGCCACTGCGCTTGGAAGAGTCTGGCGCATGGGTGACGACGAACAAAGCACGAAGCAGGTGTACAGCAGCTCTGCGCTGCGGCAGTGTCCCAGTGGGAAGACCTCCATTTAATCCAATGCTTTGCTAGCGGTGGCCCGGACTCTGCTGGTGGCGAGCGTCAGCCACCGAAAGACGCAGCAGCGCGAATCGGCCACACGAGGGAAGACCTACCAGTCGGGGTGTACGGTGCCCTAAGCATGCAGTGGCGTACGTGCAGGATCTCGTGTCGGGTGCGTTTCATCGCGTGAGGTGTGGGCACGCCTGGCCCCGTGACCCACTTCCGCGCTCGCGGCCTCCGCCGGTGGACCGCCTCGACCTCCGCGCGGCCCCTCCCCCCTCCCCCCCCTGCGCCAAGCACTCCCGTCACCTGCGGCCACTTCCGAAGGCGCGGGCAGCGTCCGGGCTTTCTGGCCTCCCTCCGAGCCCACGCAACGCTTCCTCAGGGAAGCGGAGCAATCACAAAGCCACGGGTTCCCGCCTCCGGCGTGGTTGTATTGTGTTCGTCCGTTCACTCCTTATCATTACCATATCGTTCATCTTCATAGTTCCCATACCGGTAACTCCAATAGTCGTCGCTAATGACCTAGATGTTGATGCGACCTTAATTAAACTTAAAATTAAAAAACAAAAAAGAAAAACAAAAAACACGGGTAATAATATGAGGCCTATTGAGTGCGATGAATAGGTACGTAGGAGCCTAAGATACATGTCATATCTCCGAAACAGTAATTTTGCAAGTGACTAAAAAATTTTTTTTCATGTAATTTATACTGGCTTAGGTGACTCAGGGCATCAAGTGATATCGCTGCAATGCTGCTCACCGGGAGGTGCTAGGATTCATGTCCGGATGTTAGTGGCAGGATTTTCGACACTCGCTAGCTATATGTAGCTAGGTCGAGTCTACAGGCGCCGCTAGGAGAATTCTACTGGCCGACTGCTGTGATCGGCAGTTTTCCGGGGACTCTCTGATCTGTGTCCAGTGAACACCACGCGAATATAGCAGTACCTTAACAAACGGGTCACGGACCACGCGCGATCTTTCCATCCTCTTCCTTATCCTATCCTCACCTCTTACTTCCACACACTTACGCTAACATGTACTACCCTACAACACATGCCAGGAGACCAGTCGGGAGCTTTCAGCTTCTTCCCCGCTGAAGCGGTGCTCTGATGGTGAAAGGTGCCTGGTTGAGGAAAACTCCGCAAGCCGACCGGTAGGTCAGCGCCGGATCTCACCATCCAGCGGGAGAAAATCACCAGCACCTCCCGCGGTAAAGCATGCACAATACTTACAGGACGAATGAGCTTATACGTTGACGCGCCTCAAAACACTAAGTAATCAAACAATCAAAATTCACGTAATTTAAATAATTAAATGTATTTACGTTTTTGAATCTGAACAGACTATTGAAAATGTAAAGTCTAGTTGCAGACTGGTTACATGGGCAACCTGGAGCTGCAAAGACTGATTTTGAATCTCCCTTTGGGCTAGATTGTTTTTCTTGAGTATTGTGGTGGAGATCTTCCCAACTGCCATGCAGCATCCTAATATTCTTTCTCAGCCCTCTCCCTGACCCAAAATGTGTGTGCGTGTGAAAAGTGTGTAACTACATGCGAGCAGAAGGAGTTAGCTCTGCAATGGACCTCTATGTGAACGCCACCTTACTGCCTACCCGTAATAAGGTTCAAAGGACGCATCGGATTATGAGCTACCATTGACTGGAGGAGTTTCTCAAATGCATCGAACTACTGTTGTAATATATATTAAGGGGTTGGGTTTAGGATTAATATTCCCTAGGGTGTAAAAAGGTAGCGAAATGATACAACTGATGACAGATAGCTAACTCAGTTGACAAGGCATAGGTTAAAGCAAATATTAAACGGTCCGATGACAATGATGATTATTTTACCATCTCAGATAATCAGCGCATTAACAATTACCATTACTGTGATTTGGACTGGAAATAACCTTTGGCTCGAATCCCGATGGTAGTGTATTTTCTATATAGATAGGTCGTATTCATCCGCTGTCTGGAGAAGAATTCTAGAGGTCGGCTGTTCTAATCAGTACCTTGTCATAGTTTTTTAGACCGTTACCAGGCGAATGCCGGAAGTGTACGTCCATAAACTGACCACGAACCGCGTCTTTCCTCCCTCATCCTCTTCCTCTCCTCTCCCTTTACACACACTCACGTACATTTACATTAACTTCACCTCCACACATGTAGGGAGCTTGGTCAGTTTCTCGCTGGTGGAAATTCCTGGAAGTCTTCGTAAGGAAGAAGAAGCAGCGCCACCTCTTGGAGCATAACAAGTACTACACTTGCGGGACTAATGATTGAAGCGTTTGTAGATCCCGGAATAAATCAATTAATCAATGAATATTTTAACAAAATATTTTTTATTCAGTTAAAATAGTTTAAAATCTTTAAAATACATTTAATTGTTTAAGAGTGAATTTCAATTTCAAACAGTTACTTCATTTTTGACAAAAAGGCGAAAGAACGACATAACGTCGAAAACCTCCGGCAGTATTGCAAGTAAACGCATGTTAAACCTACGCTAGGCCCGAACTGAAACATAGAACAATCGAAAATTATGAAAAGAAATTGTTATTTTAATGGTTTTATTCTGTAGCCCAAGAAGTAAGAAGCAATTGTTGCTTCTTAAGTGACCATACGATAAAAATATAAATGTATATAACACATGTTACTTCTTCCGCTAAGTTAATTATAAACGTGCAATGTACGATTCTGATCCGTATCTGTACATCTCACCTTCATGCAAACGCAAAAGCAAAAAAAAAAAAAAAAAACACGCTAAAGCAAACGTCGTAAACTACAACACCACTGAAACTGAATGGGAATCTTCCGAGGATGAGGGAAACGCAATGCTTTAGGCCCGGCATGTCATGGGTGCGGGTAAGGAATCTAGCTTACTAGAGCACGCGGGCACTGCGTTCCGAGCAACTGGCGCGAGATTTAAAGGAAAGGGTTGAACAAATCGCTCCGGGATGTCGAAACGGCGTTGGCTATTTGGCCCATGACTGTCTTTTCAAGAACCCAATTAACAGTTATTGCTGCAAATTTAGCTAAGTTAATTCCTATTTCCTCCACTAAAGCAAAGAAATCTGGAAACCAGGAAAACTTGTGCACTTGCATACATCATATCTGACTCGTCATATACGATTGAAGTTGTTTATGTGACTCAATAAATATTATTATTATTATTATTATTATTATTATTATTAAAAATATCCATTAAAATGTAATAATACATCAGTCAGGGTTTTAGTTGTCAGTTGAGAATGAAATTAAACATTTTGAATCGAAAGTATATTGATGTCGTTATATATTTACTTCAGAGTTCAATGATTGGATTCACTGTCTACGTTCAAAGTTGGATCTTTAACAAAAATTATTGTCTTTTGAAAGAGCTGTCGTTCCGCAAGCGAGAATTGTTAACTTAGGTATTTATTCATAATATATATCGCATTGCTACATTCACAAATAACTTAATGACGTAATATAATATAACACAAAACAAGAGCTTAGAAAGAATACGCCTTCAAAAATATTTTTGCCACTTAGCCAAAATGTTGACACAATGATGAACTTAAAAAGAAAATAAACAAAATAGTAATTAATATTAAAGAATACAGCTATCATTCAAAACTCGTACATTTGATAGAACATATCTGGTAAACGTCTTTTCGTTTGTAGCCACTATTCCATGCCTCACGCCGCTTCGGCTTGCTCGTGTACACTCCTTTCTGGTTTTTGAGGGGAAATAGGGGATTCAGGGGAAGTTACCCGTGCTCGCAGGAGCGCCGGCCTTCCCAGACGGGCAAGTAGCTCGTGCGGAAGCAGTTTGACAAGGCTGGTTTAGGCACTACTAATAGTATTGAATTTGTAGAATGAAAAATTATTCTTCTACAAAGATCTAATTACAAAATAAATTTCTATTTTATATGTGTACAATTATCACCCTAACACTTATTTTTTAAATATTTTTTAGAATTAAATTATAATCATGTGATATTCTATATATTTATTATATATATATATATATATATATATATATATATATATATATATATATAATCTAAATCTAAAAATATAACTAAAACGTAAATTGTTGCAACTCATATAATTTTCGAAAAATGAGATCATTTGAATGAACGGAAATTGCATCCTCCCTAGTGCATGTTAATTTGTCTCACAAGACTGACGTTACGTGGAATTGACATCATCTAAAGAACGGTACAAAACAAATAACGAAAGTGCGTTATTTCGTCCAGACAGCGTTTACACTTCATAGACAGAGCAGGATTTAGGCGAAATGGCAAAGAGCCAGCATAAGGTTTAGGGGACCATTATCTCGGCGATGATGTCATTTTGGGAATATTTTAAGCTCTCTGCAGAGCTTACACGCGAGGTCTGAGAATTACGTTCGCGTCATGTTGACCAGATGCCCGTGCTGCCATCTCGTGACGTTCGAGAATGCACTGAATGAAATTCTCCACCTGACGAGTAACGTTTGAGAAACGTTGATTTACCGGAGTAAAAGAATCTGTTCTGAGAAAACTTAGTTTGGTTGTCGGTTGGTTGCAAATTCGAGAATCTACGTAATTCACCATACACATGGAGGAAATCTACGTAGAATTATAAGAATTATAACTTAGGGTATTAGGAAAAAGTGTCAAAATGATGGAACTCAGTAAAATATACAGTTTTGAAGCTAAAACTGGAACCAGACTCTCAATAATGTTTTTTGAAACCAAGCAAGGATAATTCTGAATATAGTTGATAATAGTTCTAATAATACTAGTGTTATTGAATTATAAAAATAACCGTTAAGATTAAAACGACGTAGATGTATTAATTACTGACAATAAAATATATAAAAGGAAATTAAGAAATCTGCTTTAAATGGTCGTCATGAAGAGTAATTTTACATTTGGGGAAATTCAATACAATCAATCCAAGTATGCAATCAATCCAAGTTGGCTTTCATGTTTGTACCTAATAGAAACGCATGAAGACAAACAGGCGAATCAGGCAGTGTCAACTAATACAAAACTTGATTTTACTATTTCTCCGAATCACATTCATTTTAACTCGTAGTTTCCTGGTAAATTCTTTGCTAGGGTGCACTTTCCTACAGAATCACATTCAATAGGAGCATCACGTTTTCTTTCGGAGCGGAAATGTTTTGGCAGGAATCCATGTGATTTAAGGCGTATCCTTTGAGATGTTTTCCGAGTGTCTACGAGAAACAGGTGGTTGGCATTCTCTGTGGCAGTTCTTAAACATTATGGCAATTAACACCTGCATCGTTCAAATAATTAAGTATTCTAAATATTCGTATTTTAACGTACAAAGGTTTAAACTGTGCTCTGCAGACTAGCACGATTGTACAACAAAACATTTGTTTCAAAGCAATTACACGTACTGGAGGAACCCTAGCCAGTATGTTAGTGAAATTACATAAATACATTTATTGTGAAATGCTCTACAATTAAGGAAGTTCAGTCAATGACTCCTAGATGGTAGGAATGGTTAAGGTAGTCACCAGAAAATATTATTGCTAGACCACTTTCAAAAATACTCCAGTTCTTATTATTATTATTTCATGTGCACACTAGTTCCTTGTTTTCTCCAGTTTTCATTCTAGTTTTTCTCTGTTCACTCTTTTCTTCTTTCTTCAAGAAAAGTAGGACATTCAATATCTTCCTTTTATAGTTTATTGTCCTTAACTGCAATAAGTAAAAAATAACATTAGTTCTTATTGCTCGCGAATATATCCACTTAATTGGCTTGTAGCACCTTGTTTGAGGTGAATGTGATTCAAAATTCTGTGATTGAGAACAGGAGACATGAAAGAATGTCCCACTCCAATATATTCTAATTTTTTCTCATATTAGGTATGGAAAAGTCATTGGTGTCACTTTCGTGTCACATACGCATCTGAAGGCATTCTAAAGCAACATGACAATACTTTTCTTTCTACTCTATATTATGTTTCCGTACTTATTTTAGTCGATGAAGTTTTGTCACATTGGAATTTTTGAGAGAAACCCCGATATTAAAAAATTCTTAAATGATAGAAAACAATGTCATCAGTTGATTAATTGTGTTGAAAATATGTACAATATATGCGTAATATCTATATCACATTAAGATCTTCAAATTAATTTGTAAATCTAAGTTTTTAGTTAAGATAATAGTAATAACACTTTGTCTTTTCCTCACTGGCTCTATCTTTTGGGTTCGACAAAGCGCCGCAGATAGATACAATCCAGTTCTGCTATTAGAGAGAGGTTAGCCTCTTTCCAATACATAATTTACAAACTATTAATAGGAAATGGAGATGTCTCCAACAAAGGGCTTTAACCGTGAATACATGGCGAGATATGTTATAAATTATGAGATAATGTAGAGTAAGATTGCATTATTTACTGTAAATATTAATGTATTGACAACTAGCGGAACCTGGCAGACGTTCAGTTCTTCATCCCCCTCTTTCTTCTTCCCTCTCTTTCTTTCTCTCTCCGTCTCTCTCTCACCGTCTCTCTCCGTCTCTCTCTCCGTCTCTCTCTCTCCGTCTCTCTCTCCGTCTCCCTCTCCGTCTCTCTCTCCGTCTCTCTCTCCTCTCCGTCTCTCTCTCCTCTCTCCGTCTCTCTCCTCTCCCTCTCCGTCTCTCTCTCCGTCTCTCTCTCCGTCTCTCTCTCCGTCTCTCTCTCCGTCTCTCTCTCCGTCTCTCTCTCCGTCTCTCTCTCCGTCTCTCTCTCTCTCTCTCCGGCTCTCTCTCCGTCTCTCTCTCCGTCTCTCTCTCCGTCTCTCTCTCCGTCTCTCTCTCCGTCTCTCTCTCCGTCTCTCTCTCCGTCTCTCTCTCCGTCTCTCTCCGTCTCTCTCTCCGTCTCTCTCTCCGTCTCTCTCTCTCCGTCTCTCTCTCCGTCTCTCTCTCCGTCTCTCCTCTCTCCGTCTCCTCTCTCTCCGCTCTCTCTCCGTCTCTCTCTCTCTCCGTCTCTCTCTCTCCGTCTCTCTCTCCTCTCTCTCTCTCCGTCTCTCTCTCTCCGTCTCTCTCTCCGTCTCTCTCTCTCCGTCTCTCTCTCTCCGTCTCTCTTTCTCCGTCTCTTTCTCCGCCTCTCTCTCCGTCTCTCTCTCTCTCTCCGTCTCTCTCCGTCTCTCTCTCCGTCTCTCTCTCCGTCTCTCTCCGTCTCTCTCTCTCCGTCTCTCTCTCTCCGTCTCTCTCTCTCCGTCTCTCTCTCTCCGTCTCTCTCTCTCCGTCTCTCTCTCTCCGTCTCTCTCTCTCCGTCTCTCTCTCTCCGTCTCTCTCTCTGTCTCTCTCTCTCCGTCTCTCTCTCCGTCTCTCTCTCCATCTCTGTCAGTCTCTGGATCACTCTGTCCCTCTCATTCACATTTAGTTGCAGATTTTACACGTCTCTGAGCAGGTCAGGTAACATCAAGAAGCGCCAAAAGGACCACAAAGAATGTAATAGAACGTTCAGATCTCATCCTGTAGATTGCGGTGTGATAAATGTTACTTCGAGGCCTTCGGCTTCAAAAGTTTAGTTTTTAATGTCCTAGAACGCTTTGTTTACGAGTTATTTAACGATATACATTCAAAAGTCGAGTGTTTGACATGAATATTTAGTTTTGTTGTACAGCGTCATATTTTTCCCCTTGAAGTTTTACGATATTTTAATAGTTATTCTCCAATTCGGGGCGGAGATGAATCCAACAAATCATAGATAATTAAAGTTGGTACAGCCGTTCTTGGGTTATAAATGGTGTAACTAACGCGACTTTGTTTTATTTATTTAGATTATTTTACATGTTACAATTATATCCCGCCGGGACGAGCGGAATGAAACCGAAATGAAATTTTGAACAAAACTGTGAAATTAAACTGTGAGAAAATGAAACAAAACTTTAAACTAAATTCTGAACATTTTCGGAGGTGAGCAAGATTCCTTATACTCCCCTTCTTACATCGTTTATATTTTTGAATAACTGGTGCAAACCGAAGGAGCGGTTCAGAGCTGTGCGTTGAGGGGCCGTGATGGGAGGAGAGGGGGGGAGCGAAGGACTGCAGGGCACGTGCCCAGCGCGGCCGTCGCCCCGGCGCCCTGCCTCCCCCCCCCCGCCCAGCCCCCACCCCCTACCATCGCTATTCCCAGCGCGGCCGCGGCCCAGCGCCCAGCCTCTCGACCATCCCGCCCCGCCCCGCCCCCCTCCCCCGCCTCGCCCCGCTCCCCCGCCCCGCCCCGCTCCCCCGCCCCGCCATCCGCCCCGCCCCCCTCCAACCCCGCCCCACCCCGCCTTCCTCTGCCCCCCTCCCGCCCAGCACCACCCGGCATGCTCCGCTCCGCAATGCGCGCATCCTATACAGACGTCTGATCGCAAACGCCCGCCCGGTGGGCAGCCGACGTCAACCCGACACTTATTTGTTCACGTACAATACTTGATGAACTTCATGTAAGCGACTAAAGGCACGTTTTTAATTCAGCAATAAAATTCTAACATATGTTTGCAAAAATTCGCCATAGACAAATTTTTAAAGACGTTTAAAAATTAAAATGAATAAATAATTTTATTTTTCAAATTTAAGCAATTATCTCACTTTCTGTTTTATAAAGTAGCATACAATGCCCACTGCTTTTTGAAGCAGCTCACAATTAACTATTTGTGCAAATTTTCTTCAGTTAGTGTCGTTCATTTGACTAAAAATGGGTTTTAAATGTCAATAATTAGCAACTACAATTTCCCTTACTTAATTAACTAACTTAATTCTACAACTTCTTACATGAAACGTCCGAGGACTATGAACTTATCAGTGTCTAATTTTTCTCTCCAAAAGGGAATGTCGCGACATTTCGCGAGGTACGATTGAACCCTGAACGACTTGACTGCGGACAACCGACACTTGCCCAATGTCAGATTCTAGGAATACACTAAGTATGCATATCATCCATTAATTTAATGGTAAGATAATTTATGGAAAGAGGTTAATAAAAGAGTATCTGTGGTACTAAGTAAAATTCTAAATATGCCATAAAATGTAATCAAATGTATCAATATACATTTTGCATGAACTTCTGGAAAAAACGACCAACACATGCAAACATGCGCGGAAAAGTATAGAGTTTTTAAATGAGCGTGCCATGAAACACGAAATTTCAAAGATGAAAGGAAATGAAGATTTCTTGCGCCGATGTATTCTGGCCCATCGTGAGTGGATCTGAAAACGTAACAAGTGAGCTGACGAGTGAGGCACCTTGTGTGGTAGCGACTGCGAGACGGGGGCGTGGGCGGGCGGCGAGCGGCGGGGGGGGGCGGGGGCGGGCGGGCGGCGGGGGCGGGCGGCGAGCGGCGGGTGGCGCGGTGGGCGGCGGGGGGCGGGGGGAGGCGGGGGGCGGCGGGCGGGGCGGGCGACGGGGGCGGGCAGCGGGGCGGGCGGGTGGGCGGCGGGTCGGGCGGGCGGGCGGGCGGTGGGGCGCGGGGGCGGGGGGCGATGGTGCGGGCGGGCGGGCGAGCGGGCGGCGGGGCGGGCGGGCGGCGGGGACGGCGACGGGGGGCGGGCGGCGGGCGGGCGGGCGGGGACGGGGGCGGGCAGCGGGGCGGGCGGGTGGGCGGCGGGTCGGGCGGGCGGGCGGGCGGTGGGGCGCGGGGGCGGGGGGCGATGGTGCGGGCGGGCGGGCGAGCGGGCGGCGGGGCGGGCGGGCGGCGGGGACGGCGACGGGGGGCGGGCGGCGGGGCGGGCGGGCGGCGTGCCGGGTGGCAGCGCCCTCGGGCGATCGTAGACGCCCGTCCGTCTCTGCGCCTCCTCCGCCCGCGCCGCCCATACCTCGGGATTCCCCCAGCCACGATCGGCGGGTCCTGATTTTCTGACGTACCGAGGGCACTCTCCCCTCACAATATTGGCGCACAGAAAGAGAAAGGAATAAATAATAAAAAAGGAAGAGACAAAATGAAAGAAATAGAAAGGATGAAGGAAATAGAAAGAAATATAAAAAGGAAAGAAATAGAAAGAATGAAAGAAATGGAAAGAATGAAAGAAATAGAAATATAAAAAGGAAAGAAATAGAAAGAATGAAAGAAATGGAAAGAATGAAAGAAATAGAAATATAAAAAGGAAAGAAATAGAAAGAATGACGGTAAGAGAAAGAACGAAAAAAGAGAAAGAAGTAAAGAAAGAGGAAGAACGACGAAATAGAAACAACGAAAGAAAGAGAAAGAATGAAATAAATATAAAGAATGAAAGAAGGAGAAAAAATGTAAGAAAGAGAGAGAAAGATAATTATAAAAGAACGAAAGGTAGAGAAAGATGGAAAAAAGGAAAGAAATAGTGGAAGTTTTTTCCCCCTGACCGACTTACTGATGGATTTAGTTCTTCTCTTCCACAGTTGACCTACTAATACAAAGAAATTAAACTTATTTAGCATTCCGTTCTGTACTAGCTGTTTTGATGATGGTTTTATCCGCATTCTATCATCCTCAGCATGGCATCAATGGTGTTTCGAATCTGTGTCTTTATGAAGATTTACTTCTATTTCTTTACATCGTGTAAATGTGTGCTTGTGTGTGTCAACAAATTGATTTTTCCTGATGATTCTAGGATAAACACTGTCATCTATTGTTCTACCATTTCAATTGTGTTTGTTTACCGGTATCTAGTGGGTCCGCTGTAGTAATCTCCAAGCGAGTGAGACGGAATTCAACTCTTTTAAAATCGTGCATAACATGTTATTTACGAAACTGAAGTTCTTTTTTATAATGCTGAATATTCAATAGACTTTCACCACTTATTGTAACAAATAGCCCGGATTACATCATCTTCTTTAATAATTGTAATTTCCTTAAGGAAATAATTGAGATATTACGTCGTTTCTTATGAAACTTTCATGCTCTCGTTGTTCAATTAGAATAATCTTTTCAACTTCATTGCACTCATTTTTCGAAATAGAGTGCTTTTTCGGTTTTGATCACGTTGTTTCCAAAGACATATTCCCGTTCTTTTCCTTGCACTCAACTATTGCTAATTTATTCACCAACTGTCTCCGAATGCTATCAGGCGTCAATGTCACTAGGCGCTCCTCTATACAATATCCCTCAAATATCTCGCACGTACATTCTGAAGTGCATTCTTGAATTCTATCGATTAAAAAAATTACATAATGTTGCCTTATTTTGCTTAATACTTTCCGATATTGTGGTTTGCATTATATTCAATTTGCGTTCCATAAAAGCATTTGGTTGCCACCGTTACAGTATTAGAAACATTCACAAATGCAGATAATATATTATACAGAACGGAACTTTCACATATAATTCGTGTTATTTCTTCCTCTAAAGTAATTAGTCTATTAATTTAGCGGATAACATGAAAGACGCGATAACTTTAAATTTCCGTTATTAATGATCATGTATATTATTTCTAGGTAATGGCGTAGCTGCAACAGGATTTCGGAGGACCCAATGCAGAAGATACAAATTGTGCCTTTAACTGAGGTCGTCAAAAGAATCAGAGCAATCAGGAGTTTTAATCCTAAAATATATTATATATAATACAGGTATATAGATATTTTAAATTATCACTTAACCAGCGGAGGAATCGTTCCCTATTTAATGCAAACAAGGTTCCCATATCTGGATCCCTGTTCTGAAAATGAATTCGTAAAATTTTCTTTCGTGATTAACATTTTGTAAAGGAGGCAACGTCGCAGAATGAACGTATCGTTTGCATAACAAAGAACGCTCATCTACATTTCTAATTTCCAATGCGCGCAGAAATTGAAAGAAAACTAGGCAGCCTCCATCCATGTGAGAGGCGTTGACGGCTTTGTTATACACCTAGGAGCTTGGGTAATATATAAACACATCTCTATTACTCATTTACGATGCGCCCAGAAATTGAAAGAAAACTACGTGGGTGCTCGGGGCTGATTGCCACGTAGTTGCATTGTGTACTGCAGAGATTGTGACGATAGTGTATTGTAGTCATTGTGACGATAATGAAACGGTAAAAAATATGTGATGGCGAAGAGGTTAAGGAATTTCCATTCCCTTACCTGAATAAGTATTTCGAATTAGTTGGTTCTCAAGACAGCGACATGAGTGTAAAATGCAAACTTGGCTTTGCGGCGATTAACTTGTTGGCTAGGATAAGTTGCAAGTATCCTAGGATCTGGCAGAAATTCTAAAAACAGTGAGTTTAGATTTTGACTGAAAAATGTAACTATTTGATTCAATTATTCCGCTTATTATCATACTACACGTAGATTCTGAAATTTGAAAAACGGTGCGTCACGCTTTCGACACATTCAATGACATGAGACATCAAGGCGCCTAGGAAGAAGTCCTCCTGCTTAAAATATTATCTATACATCTATTGCGTCATAAAACAGCAACTTTTTTATATTCTCGATATGTAAAGACCTGTTGTATTATAAATTCGCATATTCTGTATTTTGTTATTGCAGTATTTGGAGGAATGTTTTGTTAACCCTTCTGTACTGTTCGAAATTAGTATTCGGCCGTACTGCTTGGGTCTTTTTGACCCGGAGACTTGTTTTGTATACTAGCGATAATTGAAAAAATCTTTGTTAAATCTAATTATAAAGTGGAATGTTATTATACAATAGCACATAATATTAAAATTTATTTAAGTTATTCAGTTATTAGTACTTTATAATTTGTTACAAATATTTGTTATTTTTGCAAGAATAAATTGCTGGTATTTTGTAAAAATGTTTGGTAGCTAGTCAATTTTGAAGCTCCCAGACAGCAGGTAACTGATGATGGCCAAGACATCGAAAGCTGCTATTAATGAAATAACCAGTATTGTTGGCAATAACAACGCCTTGTATCATTTCAATGAGGTGTAAATAGTTTTTCAGCAAAAGCTGGCGTATTATTTAAATGATAGTCAGGCAGGAACTTAAGATTAGTCCAATAGTTTGGTATTATGCAAATATGAGTATTGAATTGTTAGGGTACTTTTTTATTAACGTAGTTGGAAATTTGAATTCAAACGAAATACGAGATCATTTTTACTTTCTCGCGCTTAAGAAGGAACTACTTAAGAAAATAAAATTTTTTAATGCTACCCGAAAAAAAGGCGAATTTTCGACAGAAAAACTCTTATTACAGGACCCTGGTAACGAAGAAGTCGATAAACCCAGTTGCTAAATTTAGAAAAAATAATCTAGCACGTGGTGTAACTAGAATGAATGTTTTGTGAGTCCTTGATACCGAAAAATCGGACAGCAAAATGTATTTCGTCTGTCTGTGAACAACTCTAACGGCTAAACCATTGCGCTGATTTTATCCAAACTTGATATTCCTCAATTGATATGGCTGATAGTGCGGTTCCTTGAATTTGAAACCGATATTTCAATTTTGTGGGGTAGTTTATACGAAGCTCGTAGGACATTTTCAAACTTTGCTTGCACATGGCCCCATCGTTTTTAATTAAATTTGGTTGTTGCATAATGTAAAGAAAGTTTAAGAGAATGATGCAGGTCTCTTGTTCGTTGAAAACTCTGATTTTTCGAAAATTGCAAAAATTTTAAATTTGTTGAGCGTCTTCCTACAACTAAAGTATTAAAGACAGAGATTTTTTCTTAATAATATTTGTTCCTTGAAGAAATATTTTGAAATAAGGTCAAGTACAATTTTTCGAAAATTTGATTATTTTTCGCGTAATTTTGCGTAAAATATAGGCAATTCTGAACTTGGTTTAAACATTTTCTTCTCAATAAGGATTCCAACGTTTTTGATGAAATTTTTTTATGAAGTCTCAAGGACGTTCAAGAAAAATTCGCAGGTCTCATGATGGTTGAAAACTATAATTTTTCGAAAATTGAAAAAATCCAAAATTTCTTCGGCGTCTTCCTAAACTACAATTATGAAAATACAATTTTTTCCTTAATAAACTGTGTTCATCAAAAACAAATCTTCAAATTCGCTCATATTGAATTTTTGGAAATTATGAGTATTTTATATGTAATTTGGCGACAAACATAGTCGTCCGCTCCCTATTCACTGCTTTTCGTGAACGTAAAATGGTGATTCACCGCACGTAAGTTAGAATTTGTATATTATTTCATGTTTTATTATTATTATTATTATTATTATTATTATTATTATTATTATTATTATTATTATTATTATTATATTTATAGTTTTTCATTTTAAATTGCAACCTTTAAGAGCGTTAAATGTGATAACGAATAGATGATTTTGCTTTGCTTAATAAGATGTGGGAGTGAAGAGTAATGCATGAAAAAATCGATTAATTTTGATGAATACAAAAATATATTTAATTATTATATTTTTCTATTCATTTTCATTTTCTTGCTGGCGGTATCAACAATGATAATTGGAAAAATGGATATCCCATACGAATTAGTGGCTACCGTTGCTTGTTGTAACCGATTGTTGTGACGCCGCACTGATAACAGAAGCGATAATGACGACTACTTTTCCTTCGCGTTGATATAAACTAATACTTTTATATATTTGGAGAATATTGCAATACTACAGTGTTTAATAATTACTATTATATATTTTTCAATCTATTTGTATGTGTTGGCAAACGTTAACAGTATCGTATTTTTTATTAACTCATAATTATTTTACTTTCATGCATGCTGCTGACGTAGAATATTGTAAGGCTAAAATCCTCATCGGATATATTCGTGAATACTCTGCATACCTTATACAATGAATTCGACGCCAGAAATATATTTTCATTTAAAGTTTTGAATAAAAAATCTATTGCTTGGAACTATTTAATTTTCGCATCAAATGTTCAACGATTTCAAATGAGTTTTACAAAAATCGATAACTGAGATGTGTTAATTCAGATAGAAATTGTGGTATAAATAGTATTCCTAACCATTACTAAAGGCGAGAAAGTCTTTTTAGCACCAACAGTTAAATTTTATTAATTGGTAATTTCATCAAAATGCGTTTAGTTCAATGACCTGTGTTTGAAATATAGGTAGTATACCTTTAAGTTTAGATTTGTGCTTATTAAAACCATTGATTATATCTCATTAGGACATTACTATTCCTATCCTCAAAGTGCTGTATTTGCTGATACAGAATGATTGATTGAGTAAGTCATGTTTCCGACAAACGAGAATATTTAATGCCCTTCAACGGACCAATTTTGTTGGAAAAAGTTTTTCAGCAAGTAATTCTGCAAAGAAGCATTTTATAGTGCTGCTTAAGAACGAGACATACTATTATTTTTGTCTTTCAAATCGGCACTAGTTTCGTTCGCAACGAATTTCCTTGAACCTAAAAGGAATATTTCTTATTTCATTCGTAGTTTTAACAACCCCATTCTCAAAAACGATGTATGGGAACGTTTCCAAACGTCTAAGTGAGCAGTCAGCGTTCGACACGCGGTGTCGTCGTGAGGTCGTAAACGTCTGCAGCTCGTGGAGCACGGAGAGTTCGCAGAGATCAAAGCGCTTTGCTGCGGGCGGTGGGCGTACTAGCGTCTCCCGGAGGCCATTTCGCTGCCGCCCGCCTCTCGAGGAGGGATGCTCTTCGGGACGCATCGAAGGTCTCGAATTAGAACGCACCCAACAGCTCGCCATCCGGAAGCTGCCGCAGACGTCCGACTCTGCCGCTCCTTCCAGCCACCGCCCTTCCTGTTTCGGGAACCATCTCAATGTTTACTCCTTCGTTATGCAGGAGCGTGGAACGTCAACATCTAAAGTAAAATAGAGCTAATTTTAAGTGGATACATGTCGTGAACGAAACTTAAGAGCCTAGTGATGTAGTTTCTTTTGTTTTTCCAATGCTAAATTAATACGTATTTGTAAAACGAAACATAATATAATTAGTTTCGAAACGAAAAACGAAAATTGTCATGATAGTTCAAATATATTGTGAAAAACGAAGTACTCGTACAATAAACGTACTCCTGGGATTTTTTCATTATCCTTATTTTACTCCTAGGATTACTTCGAAAATTACTCGTGGAGCTTACAAGCTTTGTAAATTTCTGACTTATATTTGATTTTACATTTGTAGTTGCCCGCTTATTGTAATTCTCGACTATTGTCGAGATTACAAGTATTGTAAATGATGACTTTCTTTCTGATCATTTTTCTTCTGTGCATCGGTATCATGAAATCCTGACGTTTCAAATGTTGCTTAGTAATGTAAGAGATGTGAAAATTTAGTTTATGAGTAGTGCGTCCAGGATGCAAGAGGAGAGTGACGTCATGATGGGCAGCCCGGTTGCAAAATCATCCTGACATAATAAAATAAAAAGAATAGCGCCCCTACAAAGAAAAGTAGGGCGAGCTAAAATAAAATGACACATATCAACAAAATAAATGAAACGTTTATGAAGAGGGAAACGAAACAAATTAAAACACGGAAGAATAAAAAGGCTATGAAAGACATTTAAAAAATAAGAACTAGAAAAGAACAATATGTCTCTTTTAAAATGGATGCTTGTATGTATGCATGTTTCAGTACAACTATGGAACGCCTGGAGTATCCTCAACCAAACTCCATACACATATTCAAACCCCACACCATAAAAAGCAACCAAACTTCATGCACACTGATGATTTGAGGGAAGATGTCAGGTATTAGCTTCCCTAGCAGTAGGTGGGATGTGCCACGTACAAATAAAATGTGTATGCAACCCGTCCTCCACCCAAGTCGGGCGAGGAGGAGCAGGGGGAGCCAGGCCAGCGCGTGGCTGTCGCCAGGGCTAGGGTGACCAGGGAGGGGCGACAAGGGTAGAACAGGAAGGGGCAGTTGACTGTGTTAAAATGATGTGATAATTGTGTGTGTGATAATTGTGATAAATATATGCAGTTGCACTGCTGGATATGTTACTACACAAACATGTACGCATGTTCCAACCTACTTCTTAAAGCCACGGCAACTGGTGCATCTATTATTACTTACTATCTCAAAAAAATGTGCCTGAGACATCTCCTTGCATCTCGGAGTTCAGAAGATAGGAAGGGAGTGACATGTACCAACATGATGCAATGTAACCCACAAAGCTTCTAATGCTATAAAGCTGCACGCAGCATAGGTGGCGTTGGTAACAATAATCGTAGCACCCCAACGAAACAAACGGGCAAATGGAGCGGAGAAGAATATTTTTTGGGGCTAAGTAGGTTTGTGGAGCGGAGCGGGCGAAGCGAGCGGG
Source organism: Teleogryllus occipitalis (assembly GCA_011170035.1). Taxonomy (NCBI): domain Eukaryota; kingdom Metazoa; phylum Arthropoda; class Insecta; order Orthoptera; family Gryllidae; genus Teleogryllus; species Teleogryllus occipitalis. Next base: position 83,284 of record BLKR01001852.1, on the reverse strand, counting down.
GGTGATCAAAGAGGACCAGCAAGCAGGACTGTCTAATAAATGATGCCGTAAGTAAATACCAATGGTTAATCAATTAGTTGTTGACCTATATTAATAAACCTGAAGTGTCTCTCTGGGATTTCAAAACAACCACATTTTTATAAAATCATATGGTTATTTACGCCACATCAAACCAATATAATTATTTTACAATGTTAGTCTGTTAGTCTACGCTAAACTCTGGAAAGACTAACCCAATTGCGCTGAAAGTGTTATTGGGAGACATTTGAATTTGTATTCCCATCTTGTAGTAAACCTAAAATATATGAATCCTTTGTCATGTGTTACAATAGGTATGTTCTGCAAGTTTATTCCCTCCCTTGAGTAAGTTAATTTTGAGAAAAACTTGAAAGCTTGACAATAAAAAACGTGCAATTTTTTGTCTTTCAAACTCTTCAAATATCGTACATTTTAAATCAGATTCTCCCTCATCTACTTTCAGCTTTCAAATATGTTTCTCTTCTACTCCGTTAGTATAAAGACTACATTCCATCACTCCAAATCTTATAAGTTTATCTTTCTTAAGATACTTTTAGATTTCGAAACATAAAGGATATAATCACATGATTTGACGGCATTGAAACAAATACTGGAATTCAACGACTCCTTCACAAATATTTCTCCTTAACAATCTTTTGTTCCTGCACTATCTGTAAATTTAGTACAATTTACGAAATTGTTTGTGAAAAATTCAATGGACAACCATTTAGAATTTAGGTACGACAAAAAGAGGTTTTAGGATTCACGGAAAAATTTGGTGATGTGGTCAGTGAATTCGAATGGTGAGCTAGAAGAGACTACGACTAGAAGTGGTATTAGGATTCACGTAAAAAGCTGGCGATGTGGACAGTGAATTCGAATGGTTAGCTAGAAGAGACAACAACCAGAAGTGGTTTTAGGATTGACGCATTTGGTGATGTGGACAGTGATTTCTAATGATGAGCTAGAAGAGACTACGACTAGAAGAGGTTTTAGGATACACGTGAAACGTTGGCGATGTGGACAGTGAATTCGAATGGTTAGCTAGAAGAGACTACAACTAGAAGTGGTTCTAGGATTGACGCATTTGGTGATGTGGACAGTGAATTCGAATGATGAGCTAGAAGAGACTACGACTAGAAGAGGTTTTAGGATTCACGTAAAAAGCTGGCGATGTGGACAGTGAATTCGAATGGTTAGCTAGAAGAGACTACAACTAGAAGTGGTTCTAGGATTGACGCATTTGGTGATGTGGACAGTGAATTCTAATGATGAGCTAGAAGAGACTACGACTAGAAGAGGTTTTAGGATTCACGTGAAACGTTGGCGATGTGGACAGTGAATTCGAATGGTTAGCTAGAAGAGACTACAACTAGAAGTGGTTCTAGGATTGACGCATTTGGTGATGTGGACAGTGAATTCTAATGATGAGCTAGAAGAGACTACGACTAGAAGAGGTTTTAGGATTCACGTAAAAAGCTGGCGATGTGGACAGTGAATTCGAATGGTTAGCTAGAAGAGACTACAACTAGAAGAGGTTTTAGGATTCACGTGAAACGTTGGCGATGTGGACAGTGAATTCGAAGCTAGGCGGCGTGTTATCGTGAGTGAGAACGGGGGGAGGGGGAGGGGCAGGTCAGAGCCGCTGGCGCTCGGCCAACCCCCGCCGCACTAGCCCCCCCCCTGCGGCCACAGGCACTGTCCCCTGCCAGACGCCGGGACGCGCACGGGTGCGGATCTCACTCGGCACGCCCCCATCTCCCAAGCCGACACGCCCGTAAAATCCCACCACACGCGGACACGCCCCCTGCTGTCCCTTGGTCGACACACCCACGCGGATCCAAGATGATACGCCGATAAAATCTCTCGCCAACGCTCACCCACGCTTACAGATGCTCACACGCTTACAGATCCCCACATAGGCACGCCTCCACAACGATACTCCCCCAGCCGACACGCCCTCCCTTTCCAAAGTCGAAACGTCGATCAACTTCCGCATCGACACGCATCCACGACACGCCCCGCACTCTCAGTCAACATACCCCGCAACACTTCGCCGTCGCCTGTCCTCACTTGGAAGCCGACACGCCAACACGCCCGCACGCCAACTCTCTCTCTCTCTCTCTCTCTCTCTCTCTCTCTCTCTCTCTCTCTCTCTCTCTCTCTCTCTCTCTCTCTTTCTGGATATTTAGAATATTTGATCTCCCCAGCCGACAGACCTACAGATCCCCTCAACAACACGCTCTCACAACGATATTCCCCCAGCCGACACGCACACACGCCGACACGCCCTCGCTCTCCAAAGTCGACACGTCGATCAAAGTCCTCAACGACACGCCCCGCACTCTCAGTCAACATAGCCCGCAACACTTCGTCGTCGCCTGCCCTCACTTTGAAGCCGACACGCCAACACGCCCGCACGCCAACTCTCTCTCTCTCTCTTCCTCTCTCTCTCTCTTTCTGGATATTTAGAATATTTGATATCCCCAGCCGACACACCTACAGATCCCCACAACGACACGCCCTCACAACGACATTTCCCCAGCCGACACGCACACACGCCGACACGCTGGCGCTCTGCAAAGTCGACACGTCGATCAAATTCCACAACGACACGCCCCGCACTCTCAGTCATCCCTTAACACTTTGCCGTCAGCACCCCTCACTTTCAAGCCGACACACCAACACGCCCGCACGCTTCCATGCCGATACGCACGCCGACGCTCTCCCGCACTCCTACTCGCACCCACGCCGCCACGTCCCCATAACGACACGCACACGCACACGCTCCGCCTGACCCTCGCACTTTCACGCCAACACGCCCCTCGGGAAATGAAGGAGCTCCCTGTATATTTTATGATATTGATGCTTCCTTCCGAAGAGGTAATATTGAGCATTTTCTAATAGAAGCAGTTACACTAGGTTGATGTCATTTCTTGTCACTAAGATATAGCAAACAGCCAACGGTTTAGGTATCACCTCTAAGCACTCCTTGAGGTTAGATGTCCTTGAAAGTACAAGGAAGATTCAAAATTACTCGTATCTTAACATTGAGTTCATAATTTCTAACGTTATGTTTGTCTTCATTACTTATCTTAACACACAAGTTATATAATAAGAAAAATAATTTCAAAGTTACCTACTTTCCTAGCCGTTTTATTTCTTCGGGTAAAAATGTGTTTCATTAAGGTATTCAAATAAGCATTTTCATGTAATAATAACAATAATAATAATAATAATAATAATAATAATAATAATAATGGAAAGAGTTGCTTTCATTATTAACTCATAAAGAATTAAAACAAATTTCAGAAGTCTTCTGTAGCATATCTGGAGCAAAAAATATTGAAGAACGTAAGCTACTTTAAAGAAATTTAAGATTTGTTTTTTAATTACGTTTCATTGCTAAAGTGTGGAAGAGAACACCAAAACCAACATTTGTAATGATGGGCATTTTTTAAAATATTTTTTGTTAAACGTTAATTTGAAGACCTTAATGATAATATTTAATGTGCTCTGCATTGAAAAAAATATTTTCTGTCCTTCCTGAAAAATATACGTAGTTCATCGAATATATTTTCTTCTTGCACAATAATTATTAAAATATTTGCGTTCTTCATAAAACTCTTTGCTCTTAGCTAAAAAGCTTTGCGCCTAGTCAAGATCTTCGAACAATAAATTACATGTTAGTACAAATGACATCCCTATAATATAACATATTCTGTCTGACGATGGAAATGTATCTCAGTATTAATTAAAAACTTCTACATAATATTGATCTATAGAAAATAAGCAGATGTTTACTCGTGTTAGTGATAGTCTCTGAATATATTGAAGTCGTCAGCACAAATTCTTCTTTTTTTTTAAAAAAAATCCTTGTTTTTATGACGGCAATGCAACACAATTAACCAGTTCGTAGCTATTTAAAACAAATAAAATGTATTGTTTTATTTGTTTAATATATCAAGGGATTTATTTGAAAGGAATCTATTGTGATAACTGAATCACAATATTGTCAGATTTTAATTTACGGGATTTTCTGTTATTTTCCTTTCTGTTCAAACCACTCATTGCGGATTAGATACTAAATCTCAGGATGCATTTACTGAGCACTTATTCCAATTACAGAATGGTAATTGTTCGAATTAGTCAACCACTTGCATAATGAATATTTCGCACAATAGCGAGCGCAGAGCCACGTCCTTGGGAATCCTAGGGCAAGAAAAAAATGTGTGACTTCTCGCGTGGTCGCATGCAGGTCACGGCCCAACTTGGCGCGAGGAACCACAGCTGAAAAGCGTACGTGACGGGGCGAGACAAATCGCACGGTGGGTCTAGAGGCAAGGCGCTCCGCCAGCCGAGTCGACGTCACAAGTATTAGCTGGAAGGGGGTGCTAAGCGTATGCGATATTCTGACATTGCAAAGAAGCACCTGGCAGGACAGCAGGATCCAATCCCCCTCTCTGTCACCCTCTCTCTCTCCCTCTCTCCCTCTCTCTTCCTCTCTCCCTCTCTCCCTCTCTCTCCCTCTCTCTCCCTCTCTCTCCCTCTCTCTCCCTCTCTCTCCCTCTCTCCCTCTCTTCTTCTCTTCCTCTCTCCCTCTCTCCCTCTCTCTTCTCCCTCTCTCCCTCTCTCTCTCCCTCTCTCTCCCTCTCTCTCCCTCTCTCTCCCTCTCTCTCCCTCTCTCCCTCTCTTCTTCTCTTCCTCTCTCCCTCTCTCCCTCTCTCCCCTTCTCCCTCTCTCCCTCTCCCTCTCTCTCTCACACACCCACACATATACATACACATACACACACACTACACACACACTTGCTTTCTCTTTTTTCTTTCTCGCTTTTTGCCTTTCTGTGTCTCTCTTTATCTCTCTCTCTCTTTCTGTTTCTCTGTATGTTTCGCTTTCTCTCTCAATCTATCTTCCTGTTTGTCTCTGGTTTACTACCTCTCCCTCTGTCTCCAAACTTCGATGAGAGCAGCCGGATTTTAGAATGCAGATTGTAGCGTCACTTGTTTCAACTACATTGTAGGTGTCAAATATCCTCCCGTGTCTGGACTCGAACCTAGCACATGCCGATGGATGAATCTTCATCATATCTCCGTGATAAAGTGAAATGTCTTTGTCTTGGACGTATTACATGCTTTGTGTAGGCAAAATAAGTTCTCCGACAGACGAACGAAGAGCTTAAGAGAAAGACTTGTTATTCAAAGGGTTTCCGTGTTCGTCTTCGGAGCAGGTCACGACCGCAAGGCGCAGTTTCCTAGTTTATTCTTAACTCAGGTCCAGGGCTGATCGCTTCGCATTGATTCAAGCCCAAACGACCTACCTGCGCGCAAGGGACCTCTGTAATTATTTAACCAGAATCTTCAGCGTGGATTGAGTCGAGGTGGGTTCTTCTCCACATTCATGAATGATGCAAAATATATAATGTCGCCTTAATGTCTAATTTAAAAAAAGACGTAAACCTGTGAATATTGTACACATCGAAATAAATGAGCGTTCTTTTAAAATGAGTTTTTTATTACTGATATAAGTAGTTCATGTCGATGAATACACTAGTTTAAATTTACGTAATTGTATGAAGCATATGTTTAATGTGACCTTTGAAATAGAAGTTTAATACACCAAACGCACTGACACTCGTAATAATCATGTACACATAAAATATATTTATGTTTTTAGTAGTATCTTACTCTCACACATTAGAATCAAAAGTAAAATTTAAAAAATAAAAAAAAATTAATTGAATTTGAAAAATATACTTTAAGTAGGTTTGTTTTCATATCAGTCACTTTCACGCAATTGTTCTAATGAACAATAACTTCATTAATATTTTGTCTTCAGAACTTGTCTATGGAATACCATCCATAAGCAAAGCATGCTTATGTCATGCTTATGAAACACTCATTAGGAAAAGGAGTATTTTAAAAGTATCTGAAGAGAATTCATTTTGAGGGAAAGTGTATAAAAGACACATATATCCTTTGACTCTTCCAAGTAAAAACTGCGAAGCAGCGTTAACTCTTATCAGCATGTTCAGTAGGATAGGAGGAAAAGTTGTGAAGGTCGCCACTAAATAGAAATACATACACACAACTAAGCATTGAGGTAATAATAGGGATTTTAAAATGTTTCGTGTCAACGAATTTAACGCTCATATTTTATCACACAATAAGACGCATTGTATACAATACTTTAGATTAACCTCACACTAAAAAAGGGTGCAAAAGCATTAGTGATATGATTGTTGCAACATAGCTGCACAGTCATGGCATGTTTTCGTTATCAGCATATTACAAATGAAAAACAAGATTGCAAAAATATCAACGTCCGTACTGTCGGAATTCACATGTCCAATAATGAAATGGGCATGTTTTATGAACGAGTAAATAAAAAAAAAAGAAATAGTTCAGAAAAGTGAAATTTGATCGGTAGCCCAGTCAGCTCATTTCACTTCCACGTGGTCAATTTCATACGGTACATTTTTTGTAATCACATGTGATAAAAGTCTGGTTTCAAAGGAAACTTTAAAAGAATTTCGTGTACTGTTAACATCTGCAAAGCGTTTGGGGGATTCCCCACCTGTTTCCTTGGGTGTGGGGTAGCACGCCCCTTGCGGGGGCGTGTGGAGGAGCGCGGGCGCGCGTCACACGCATGTCGCCGCCGGGGGGCGGGCACTCACATAGAACCTCTCGTCGGGGTCCGGCTTGTTGACCGGGACGCGCCAAAAGGCCGGTCTCTGCATGTCGGATGCGGCGGCGGCGGCGGTGACGGCGTGGGCGACGGCGCGGGCGGCGGCGGCGGAGCGGGCGGTAGCGGCGTGCGCGCGAGGGCGATTGTGTCTCCGCGAACGCGCGCGGCTGCAGCGCGGACGCCCCGCCGCCGCCACCGCCGCCACCGCCGCCGCCGCCTCCCGCCGCCCGGCCGGCTGGCCCGCCCGCCTGCGGCGCAGGACGCCGCTAGGCACGCGGGCCGCGGAGGGGCGAGCGGCGGGCGTGTGGGGCTGGACACGCCGCGGGGCGTGGGATGAGGGAGGAAGAGGCACGCGGTCTGAAGAATAGGGCGGGGTGGAATAGCAATAAGGCGGGGCGGAATACGAATAGGGCGGAGAGGAATAGCAATAAGGCGGGGCGGAATACGAATAGGGCGGAGAAGAATAGGAAAAAGGCGGAGCGGAATACGAAAAAGACGGGCGGAGTAGCAAAAAGGCAGGGCGGAATAGCAAAAAGGCGGGGCGGAATAGATAAATGCCGGGGTGGAATAGAAAAAAAGGCAGGCGGAATAGAAAAAAGGCTGGTCACAATACGAAAAAGGCGGGGCGGAATAGAAATAGAGCGGGGCTGAATAGAAAAAGAGGGCGAAATAGAAAAACGGCGGGCAGAATAGAAAAAGGCGGAGCAGAAAAGGAATAGGGCGGAGCAGAATGGGAATAGGGCGGGGCGGAATAGAAAAAGGCGGGGCAGAATAACAAAAAGGCGGGGCGGAATAGCGAAAAGGCAGGCGGAATAGACAAAAAGCGGGGCGAAATAGAAAAAAGGGTCGCAATAGAAAAAAGGCGGGGCTGAATAGGAATAGGGCGCGCGGAATAGGAATAGGGCGGCACGGAATAGGAATAGGGCGGCACGGAATAGGAAAAGGGCGCGCAGAATAGAAAAAGGCGGGGTGGAATAGAAAAAACGCGGAGGGAAATAGAAAAATGGCGGGACGGAATAGGAATAGGGCGGCACGGAATAGGAAAAGGGCGGGGCGGAATAGAAAAAAGGAGGGGAGAAAATAGAAATAGGGTAGGGTGGAATGCAATAGGCACACTACGACGGTACAGGAATAAGGCGAAGTAGAATAGGAAGAAGGCGAGGAGGAATAGGGCGTGGTGGACTAGGAATAGGACGGGCAGAATAGGAATATGGCAGGGTAGTCTAGTGCGGAGGGAAATGAGGCTGAGTGGGATGGGGCGTGGAGGAATATGGCAGGATAGCCGGAATAGAGCCGAATTGCACGGGCAGAACGAGACGTGGGGGGCATGGGACAGTGTACGAGGGGAGTGAACGGGAATGGCCTGGGGAGGAGACGAGAGAGAGAGGGGGCGGGGCGAGGAGGGCGAGGCGTGGCCGCGGGGCGAGGAGGGGGGCGGGACGCGGCGAGCGGCCGCGCGCGCTGGCGCAGGCCTGTGTTGTCTGGGGGTCACACTATGTTTAGATACGCTCTCCGGCAGGGTGGCGGCGGAGGCGGCGCCCATCCTGCGCCCTGACGCGGGCGGCCCCCGCCGCCGCTACCGCCGCCCACTCCATGTCCTGGCGGCGCCGCCCCACGAACGCCGCCCCCACTCCTCCTGCCCGCCCCGCCCTTGCGCCGCCGCCGCCCGTCTGCGCAGCGAAGCCTTCCAACCTTGCGCAGCTGCAGCCAGCACGTGCACTCGCGCTCCCCCCGCCCTCCCAGCTGAGCCAGGTTTGTTTTTTTTATTAATTTTTTTCACAGAGCATACATGAAATCAGTACATAATACACTTTATTGATGGCTTATATTCTAATTTACCTAAAATAAATAAAAACTAATTTGCGTGAGAAAATCGTCTCCAGACACCTCTAAAAACAATCTATTTCGGAAAATTTGACTAGGAATGCCTGGTATGGATATCTATTTTTTATTCTGGTTCTATGAGAAGTTTTCTGGAGTCTGAAGTTGTCTAAGTGTGGAATTTGAGGTATGGAGTGATAGAACTGGGTTGAGAGATATGCCACATGGTGTTGTATGGAGTCAATTTGGAATTCTTTATGGAGCTGTGAGTTCGTGACAAACCAAGGAGTATTTGTGATAGTTCTAAGAAAATTGTTTTGGACTATTTGGAGTTTGATAAGAAATAAAATATGTCATCTTCGTCAACATATAACTTTCATTAAGATATCCGGCTTTCGACGGCTTTGCCGCCATCATCAGTCTCGTTGCTTTCGGCAAAAGTCGGTAGACTGTGCCTATATGAATAAAAATACTATCCGACCGGCCGGCTATCTTAATAAAAATAATATGTTGACGAAGATGACTTCTTTTATTTCTTCTCATAAGAACGTCAACAACATCAAATCCGAATTCCCACAATATTTGGAGTTTGTTTAGGTTTGTTCTTGCAGCGGAGATCCAAACTTGACAGGCGTAAATGAGGAGTGGTCTTATGATAGTTTTGTAGATGGTTATGGCGGTTGGAAGAGGGAGATGTGAAGATGGATTAATGATGAGTTTTAGTTGGTGTATTTTATTTTTTGCTTGCTGTATGGTGAGCGAGTGCGAGCATCTCCGAGCACGACGAACGGCAGTCACGGCGCTACGGCTTAAGTCCCCTCTTCCGAAATAAAATAATAATTCTGCTTCATGTTGTGCAATAAGTTCATTTTCAAATCTTTGGGACTTGAAAACGGTAAATAATCTAATTTTATACTTTTAAGTCTGAAAAATGACGAAAATTACTTATGTCAGTCTCTTTCAGGTCCTGTTGAGATGATAAGGAATCAAGATTTTGTCATTAGTATTGTAAAATGTTACGTATAAAGACCTTTCTTGCTACAACAACTTTTTACTTCTCAGTATTCTTCCGAAAGTAAGGAAAGAATAATATTCTGTTTGTGAGCAAGAACTTTCAATTGTAGAATAAACTGTCAATTTGAAAGAAATACACAGATTCCATGTGCAGCTCCTGTTGGACAATGCGAGCACGTGATGAAATTTTTCCGGGTTCTCCCGTTTCCCCTGCATTGCTTTTTCGCCACAGCACCCTTCTCCATTTATTTATGTCAAAACCACAAAAAAATTTTTGTTGTTTGAGGAAGGGTTAGCGATCTTTGTTGTACAGAAGCAATGCATGCATTCAGTACGTCATCAGTATAACCTTTTCTTCTTCACATCATTCAAAACTTTGGTACAAGCTGAGAGTTCTCGGAGATTGGAATGTAGCTCTGGATCGTCTTCAGCTTTTCATTCGGCCCCATTCAACTCAACCGCATTGTCTCTGTTCATTCCCCTCACTGATCTAATTCCTACCCCACTGTGTGTCCTCCTTCGAAGCCTAACCTCTAAATGTCGTCCGAATTCTTACACATTCATTCAAAACCTCACTGTACGCATTAATCTCCAACGCAGCCTCCTCCTCTATTTATCTACGTTCCTTTCGATTGTTTTTTTTTATTTATTATTGCTTTCATCGTCCCTCGAGCATAGTTCGGTGATGAAAAGAAGAAATGAATGAGAGTTTTGTTCAATCTTGCGATGTGCACTAAGGTTTTCGTCGAATTTCTAGCTACGGTTTTTGTTATCGTATGGCATAAATGGTCAAACCGTCCTCTCGATCGGACCGGGAGCGGTAGCTCAGTACATTAACTGATGTCACTGCAGCACTTCTGACCGGGAGGTCCTAGGTTCGAGTACTGGAGGCGGCAGTATTTTCGACACAAGCTTTTTAGCTAGGTCGAATTCAGTCGCTGTCTGGAGGAGAATTCTAGTGACCGGCTGCTCTGATCGGTAGTTTTCCGTAGTTTCTCCGATCAACACCAGGCGAATGCTGGAGCACTACCCTAACAACCGGGCCACGGACCGCGCTCGATCTTTCCTTCCTCTTCCTTGTCCTAACCTCTCCTCCTACACACACTTACACAAACATGCACTACACTACCACATATTCCGGAAGACCGGTCGAGAGCTTAGAGCTTGTCTCGGCTGGGGCGGTGCCCGGCTGATGGGAGAGTCCTGGTTAGGGGGAAACCCCACTAGCCGACGGTAGGTCGACGCCATCCAGCGGGGGAAGATCACCGCCATCTCCCGAGAAAAAAACATGCACTACACTAACGGGACTAATGACCAAAGCAGTTGACGCACCCGGAAACACGAAAAAATCAATCAATCAAAAACCCTCTCGATCGGCGATTGCTCGCTGGCAGCATGCAAAGCTCTCAAGCCCGGTCCTCGAGCAGACTCCTCCTACTTATTTTTCTCACGGCTAAACATCCACCGGCGGCGGGTGGTTCTTTGTGGTGGTGGTATGTGGTTCGGTGCATCAAGTGATGTCACTGCAGTGCCTTCGGTCCTAAGGTTCACTTCTCATGGGGGCAGGACTTAAGACTGTCTATTTAGCTAGGTCAAATTCATCCGCTGTCTGGAGGAGAATTTAACGATCGGCTGCTCTGATCGGTAGTTTTCCGTGGCTTTTCCGATCAACTCCAGGAGAATGTTCGAGAAGTACCGTAACAAATAGGCTATAGACTGCGCGCGATCTTTTCTTCCTTTCCTTCCCTATCCTCACCTCTTACTTACATACTCACAGTCACAAACACTACACTTCCCCACACGTCGAGAAACCAGTCGGGAGTTTAAAGATTTTCCCGGCTGCGGCGGTGCCCCGCTGTTGGGAAACATGTGATTGGGGAAAACCCCGCTAGCCGTTGTGTAGGTCGTCGTCGGATCTCGCTATCTAGTGGGGAAGATTACTGCCACCTCCCGCGATAAAGCCATGCACTACACTTACAGGACTAATGAACTTAGCAATTGTCGGGTCCGGACACTCAAATAAATTAATCAGCAAATGATCCCTTGTCAGGCCGGTCCAAGATCCCTGCTCGGTTAGCCGGCTTGCAGCTGCGAGCGCAAAAGCGCAAAATAGGCGAAGGCTGCGTCCGCAAGTGCGTGTGACCCGTTCCATGCCCCTTTCGCTTTTGATTGATTGATTTTTTCGTGTTTCCGGGCGCGTCAACTGCTTTGGCCATTAGTCCCGTTAGTGTAATGCGTGTATTTTTTTCTCGGGAGATGGCGGTGATCTTCCCCCGCTGGATGGCGAGATCCGGCGCCGACCTACCGTCGGCTACTGGGGTTTCCCCCTAACCAGGACTCTCCCGCCAGCGGGGCACCGCCCCACCCGGGACAAGCTCTAAGCTCCCGACCGGTCTCCCGGAATATGTGGTAGTGTAGCGCATGCGAGTGTAAATATGTGTGTAAGGGGAGAGGACAGGACAAGGAAGAGGAAGGACAGATCGCGTGACCCGTTTGGTAGGGTACCGCTCCGGCATTCGCCTGGTTTTGATCGGAGAAACCACGGAAAACTTCCGATCAGAGCAGCCGGCCGCTAGAATTCTTCTCCAGGCAGCGACTGAATTCCCAACGCTGAAAAGCTAGTGTCGAAAATCCTGCCGCCGTCAGGACTCGAACCTAGGACCTCCTGGTCAGGACCCTTTCGCGAACGCGAAGGCGAATATCTAAAGAGGAGGTACGGGAATACGAAGAAGTAAGGCGCATACTTTACCGCTTACAAAGAAAGTATGAATATTCTTTTAAGTTATTTTCTTTAAATGTAAACGTAGGGTACCTGTGGTTTGTTAATGGAAATAACAAAAAAATGTATTTAAAAACGTGGTTGGACTTACATGACTTTACATAATCTACTTTCTACTACACAATACACTTTTACAAGAGGAAATTAATACTATTTTACTTTAATACACAAATTTGTGTCTATTATTATATTTTATATTTATTTACTTAGAAGGTCAAGTTGTTGTCTGCCGCAAGGAAATGGATTAGTTTTAATGAATTATCTGACATGTTCCCGTGGCTGTTTTTGTTAAGATTCCAGACGGGAAACAACTGCTCATTAAACGTTTACGATCGCACAGAGACGATACGTACAATGCGTCTTGTAAGGCGCACCAGGTTAGGTGTAGTCTATTCCTTCCTAATGCCACTGCCGGCGCCCTTTCTTCACAAAGGCATCGCCCTGCATTTTCGTTATTCTGCCGGCAAGCACCGAGAAAGAGGATAGGTCTCCGTGCATGGCACTAATTGTTGCTAAAACATATACATGGTATTAATAAAAGCATTAATTGTTGCTATAAATTCGTCCAAAACTCTTATTACCCATCATAAGATTCTATTAAACGTTTACTCATTTATTTTATTTTCATCATCGCCATCTATGTTTGACGCAGTGATTTTAGAGACAGAGTTCAAAGATGAATAAAGGAATCCCTTATTATAATTAGCAATGGATCTGCCATCCATCGGGGAGATCACCGCTATCTCCGAGAAAAACATACACTACACTAACGGGAATTAATGACCAGACCCGTTGGACGCGCCCGGAAACACGAAAATCAATCAATCAATCATAATACATGTCGAGAGAGCAGTCGACAGAGCTTATCCCGGCAGAGGTGATGCAACGCTAGGAATCCCTGCAACCGACGACGCGCAGGTCGACCATTCAGCGGAAGATAAGCCCCACGACCTCCCGGGATGAAACATTCACTACACTAAGGGGGACTATTGAGGATCTGGACCATAGTTAACGTGCCCGGATCCTCATAAATCAATAAAAATATTTGAGGTACAGATATAACGGATTCGAGCCGTTTGAGATAGGAAAGCAACTAGTTGCTTTACCTCATTAAATTAAATATTTTAAAAGTTTGTGAATGCAGGTTTTATTCATCTCATGAACTGATGAATGCAATCTTATGAATGAAAAACTATGAATACTATATAAACATAAAACAAAGGTAATCTGATACAATTTGTCGTTGCTTTTTAAATAGAGCTAGTTGGTGGTAGATTACTTTTCATACTGTAAAATAATAGAATTTTCCGTTGCAGGTGTGATGAACCTTCATATTCTATGCCTTCCTACGTTACGTAATTCAAATCGTAAGGGTATGTGTATTTTTTTTTAAGATCATAAATTGTGCCAGAGAACATTAGAATGATACTTAAAATTGGTTATGGAAAGAATAGCTTAAGAAGTGAATGATGGTCTGCAAAGAGAAGTAGAGTGAAAATGTAAATTACCTATCCCACGCAGTGAATCAGACACCTATATATCACAGATGTGCACTTTGAAATCTGTAACTGCTGGTAAATGAATTAAAGAGCACGAATTCGTAATAGCGTAAAAAGTCTGGCTGGACACGTCATTTCATGACAAATTTACTATTAGATACCGAACTATTCATTACTCGTTACCATCATTCCTTTTCTATTTATTTTAGATGAACATACTGCCGCTAGAAATTTTACTCCAGATTTCGATAAGTCTAGTACGAATAAATAAAGTTGCGCAATAAACAATTAATGTCTTTTTAATTGTTCGGTCGTAGTTCAAGATTCCTCTCCCAAGTTTTAATTCTCTTTAGATCAGCATTCTCTCAAGACATGTGATGCCAAACAGGGTCTCTGCCAGATTGCTTCTGCATACTTCATTACTCATCAAGGTCTTTCCACCTTGGCAGAATATTCTCGCTGAATTCACTCCTGCCAGGTCCACACCCTCCATTCCTCCTTTATAAAACCCTGACTTCAAATCTCATCCTGGAAACAGTTTACCTAAGCAATAATAAGTACGGGTGATTCTTTTCTTTTGAGGATATTTCCTGAATTTGCATTTGCTTTGTTGAATTTTAGACTCTCTTATTGTTTGAAATATTTTAAATACTTCACCTCCAATGTAGAGTATCGATCCAAAAATGCTTCTAATGCAAGCAGAGCCTTTAGATATCGATGATAAGTCCATTTTCAATGAAATCTAAACTATCTACTAGTTTATAGTTGTATAGAATACATTATTTAATGTTAAAGCAATTAATTTACCCAGGCATTTTAATGTTAAAAGGATTCCAAATAAACCATTTGAAGTTTCGAGACGAATAAAATTCTTACGAATTGTGAACCTAACTCAGTCAGCGTCTTTTTTTAAATAGCCGACAAAACCACTTGCATCTTGAATTCCTACATTTTATTCAAATAGCTTGTCTTGGTGCCAAGTGTGGAAGGGTTTATATAATAAAGGAAGCACGATCTCGTTTGACTTCCACGGGAAAAAGAATGGATGTGTTTTTTACTGAATCACAGCCTCTGCATGTTTTCGTGTTTCATTCTTTGTGTAATGAAAAATAAACCCCGGAGCAATTTTAACTGATATAAGAATATATTGCCTTATCTCACGCATTAACACTAATGATTGCATTCCGCCTGTCAACTGTTGTCATTAATCCTGTATGTGTGTGGTGCATGTTTTTATCTGGGTGGGACTGAGAGAGATTTCCATTTTTATTTTCTTCCTTGTTCTCTTTACCTTTTATCTAGAAATTCAATAGCAGTTTTTGTTACGGACTGTTACGGATAATATATGATATTATAGGCCCCTCTTGATCACTGAAATTCAGATACTTTTTCAGTGTTTCATAAAGAGTTGTAATTTCTTCCTCTCTCCCTATTCAGGACCATATATCCCTAAGATAATGAAGACCTCTAGTAGTTTTTAATCTTATATTTATTATTTTCCTGGATAAAGTTGTAGCCATAAATTTTTCCAGTTGTTTTTTACATAAATGTTTCGAAAGCAGTTGATCTTGCATTTTATTAATTAAATTTATAGAATATTAAATAATTTCTTAAGTCAAAATGAGTATTTAAGTTTATTTTTGGTTTCAGCCCTTTTAAGTACATGACATCAAAACCGTTTTAGTTCCATCATTAATTGTGTCTCTTTACGAGTCAAATCTCTCACATTCCAGGTTGCAATCTTCAACTCAACAGTTCCACAATTCCAGATTTTGTCAACCGTATTAATTTCAGTGTAGTCGTTTTAATGTTATCAGTCAACCCATTTTGAAGGTGATCGATAATTTAGATTTCGGTTTGGGTCTCTCCTGGAGGTTCACGCAACACAAGCTTGGTGTTGTGGATGCCTCTCCACTGCCTCCAAACTTGCAGTGGCCAGTCTAAAGGCCTAAAAACTTCGGCCACCCCAAAGGTGAACTTTTTCGTCATTTCTGCGATTATGAGCTACCCTGCCCATTTTTACAAGTGCTCTTACTTCCCTTGGGATATGGATTATAGGTTCTTCTCTCCTTCCTTTTTTAGTGCGTTTTCGTCACTTATGTATGAAAGTTACACCTACCACAATCTGTAGTACTACAGTACTTATTTCCAGTAAATCTATACAGTACGTATCCTTCTATTCATCAATGGCTGCTGGATACGATTAGTGATTCCAGACGTGCCAGCTGCTAAGGCAGGCCTGCGCAGCATTTGGCACTTTGACTGAACACTGGACCCGCGGTGCCACTGGAGTGCAACTTCGGGCAGAAAGGAAGGGCGTAAACCCATTCTAGAGGATCGCCAATGAGAATGCGCAATTCGAACCGTGAAGTATGTTGAAAGAGTAATTGTGTGGAAAGGACGACCGTTACACACAGTCTAATTGATTTCTGATTTATTCTTCTGTGTTTCCGCGCGTCAACGGCTTTGTTCATTAGTCCGTAAGTGTAGTGCATGTTTTCCCCAGGAGCAAGGGCGATCATCCTCCTGGATGTATGAGATTTAAGCGCGACCTACCGTCGGCTAGCTTCCTAACCTGACTCTCCACCAGCGGGGCAACCACCTCAGCCGGGACAAGCCTTAAGCTCCCGGACCGGTATCCCAGTACGTGCGGTAGCGTGTGTGCATGTGTTAGTGTTAGTGTGAGAGGATAGGGACAAGGAAGAGAATCGCGCGCGGTTGGCCGGTTTGTTAGGTACTGCTCCGGTATCTGGCTTGGTGCTGATCGGAGAAACCACGGAAAACTACCGTTCAGAGCAGCCTCCTCCAGACAGCGACTGAATACGACCTAGCTTGAAAGCTAGTGTCAGAAAATCCCAGAAAGGACCTCGAACATCAGACCGAACTTAGACCTCCTGATCAGAGGCGGCGCTGCAGTGACATCAGTTGATGCACTGAGCTACCTCCTGGTAAGACCACTGAGACCTGTGCAATCCCATTCCGCTATCGTTTTATTGCGTATGTTCAAGCAATATGTCGGCCTGACTCCATGCCTCATGTTCTACCTTCTGTGACTATATAACGAAACCAGTGTTGAACCTACAAAAGTGAAAGTGTCATCATTTGGTATATGTGGTACCATCCACTGGTCTGCCAACAATAATCGCAATTCGTCTTGTCCTTCGGAGCAGCATTTTTATGGCGACGGACCGACATATACTGTGTATACGAGAAAGTTAACAGGCATAAACATTATTTTCTCAGAAAATTGCTCCTCTTTTCCCTTTAACATGTAACAATATAGCATAACTCACTAAATCACATGACATAAGTGCCAGTTTATTTGTGACCAAGAATACATCAAATGAGATCGAATTTGCGCACTTTGACAAACGTTTAAACATTTTCTCAAAAAAGGACCAAAATTTTCTAACAAAAATTTACAAACGAGATGTTACAGAAAAGAAAACTGAACTATTAATAATTATTTAATTATTATTAATTGAAACAATGTGTAAATATATATTTTACGGCAGTTTCGGTACAGTTATTAATTTTGAGAAAATTGTTTATTAACGTGCACAAAGTTGGATGATTTTGAAGCCAAAGAAACTCTGTTGAGATTATTGCCGTGAATGTCATTGGGTTAAATAAATAGATTCAGCGTTTCAAAGAACATTATGGCGTTTCAAAGTACAGGATATTTAAATTATTGCAATATAATTCTGATTTTACATAACCGTTACAATGCCCCTAGAGTCTGCCGGCCAAGTGACACTGGGGTTTGGGACAGTCCTACGCCTAAGTTCGCGGACAAGGTTCGAGATTAAGGCCTAGGTGTTGTCGGTTGTCATTCCCCGACTCCTGTGACATACCAAATCTCTCATCTTTCCCTAATCCCTAACTGTGTGCGTGCAATCTATGTGTACATGTTTAAGGAACTGGCTCAGTGCATCCATAGCAATGGAAAATGGTTCTTCTCCCTAATCGCATGCAGTTTTTATCGTTCTTCGACTAAATAAATCATAAAAACAAGCACCGAGTTGTGGCCACGGACTTTTATGTAATGGTACAGGACCGACATGAACATAATGGTTACCTTGGTTTGATATTAGAGGGGTACGAGGGAGCTCTTTACAAGAATTATTCCCAAGGGAAGTTAGCTCGTGAGGCCCTGGTAGGCCCCTGGGCATCGAGGCAAGAGGAAGAGGAGAGGAGGGGAGAGTCAATCCGAAAAGGGAGATCTGACTTGAAAGAAAATGGAACTCAACTAAAGTCTGTCCCAATTTGTAGACCTACTAATTTCAAAAGTAACTTAATGCCCAAATATAGGTGCCCCGAACAGTAGAAATGGATCCAATGTTATACCCACCTATCGACGTCGATACGAAGTTCGTACTCAAATAAAGCGCTCTGTCAGACTTAGTTCAGCTACGCATCACTGGAAGCGCTGATAGCAGGAAGGCAATCGGGGAAGAAAACATTGCGTCAATTTGACACCGTCTGACACCGACCGTGGTCAGGGTATTGCTGCGAGGTTATTGAAAGGATAATATCGCTTTGCCAGTTGTATCGTGCGTTCTAATTGAACCAGATAAGGCCAAACTATCACGTAAGTATGAGGGAAATAAAATCAGGATGCTGATTCAACTTCACATTATGAGCATTTAAATGACGGTCTCTAGAAAATTCGTTGACATGGGATGATTCAAACTGTGCCAGAAGGAGATGGCATATTGTGTGAAATAAATGGAAGGCGCCCTTGACCGTTGTTTTTTTCAGGTACACTAGTAGTGGCCTTCGTAGCCGAGTCGGTTCTTTAGCCATGACACCTAATGTGTGAAGGTTAAAAAGTCACCTTCTACAGGCCACGCCGAGCAGAATCTTTCTGACCCTCCACGAGTATACAGTCAACGTCATTTGTGTTGCAGTTTTCGATGTGAATATGTGGTGTGCTGCGAGAGCTGGGACGCGCTTTGCTCGAAGTTATGTGATCCGGAGATGTCTCATCCCAGGAAGTCAAGGAAGTGTTCTGCACCTTGCACCTCCTCAAAACCGAGAATCCAGTAGTAATACCACTAAACCTAAAAAAGGTCCATACCAGAATTTTGGTCATCAACCGATCCCAGAAACCAGATATAAAACCATATTATATTACTTTTTGGCTGCTGCACTAGTAGGATGCTGTCTGAACTGGGAAGCGTGAGTATATTATTTATAATATTTTGTTGCTTAAATTTCTTATTCTCCCTTTCTTTCTAATTAATTTTATGTTCTCTTTTATGCAGATTGAGGGAAGGGTTATTTCCGAGAGTTGATGCTGCAACACAGGTTGCAGAAAATCATGTTGAAGTTGCCACCTCTGATTCAGATGATGGGGAATCAGATGCAGAAGATACAAAAAAGAAAAAGAAGAAAGAAAAGGAAAAAATTGGATTTCGAGATCGCAAGGTAATTGAGAAAGAGTGCAATAGAAATATAGTGCAACTTCCTACCGTATCTTGACTTCTGTTGTAATATAAGAAAAGCAATATTGTTAATAATAACCATACTGAAACCAGAAAAGAAATTACAAAATTAAAATTCATTCTAATACATTGTAACTTCCTTCATTCTTCACCAGATGAATTGTTAGATACACTTGTGTATGTTTTAATTCTGTTATCAGATTTTGAACTGAAAACCTTGTCTACTGAATTATGAGAATTACTGAGAATGAGAATCTACTGAATTATCGATATAGTAACTTACTAGGTTGAGAATTGCTGTCATTGTACTTGATTAACTTTTTGAGAATTGCAGTCAAAAAATAGGTTTATGATTTGTTGTTTTTTTTGATACCTGGTATGATACAAATATAGAACTATCTTTGTCTCAAAATAAAATTTAAAAGTAATTTCTTTTGAACTCTTCAAACATTGCAATGAAGGAAGCTTCTATACCTTTTAAGAACCATGTGTTAAAAATAAACCAAATGAAGACTTTTCTAAACATAAAATGTTGCAGAATTGAAATGAGAAATCTGGACGTGGTTGGTTTGTACAGATTAACACTTTCTCGGTAGAACCTTCTTACTGTTACAAACTGATATTTATTTTGGTGGGTAAAGCTAAGAGGATAAACTATGGAATCACAATATATTTACTCTTTCCTTTCTTAGATCTACCTAGTATTCTGCCTAGTAATATCTTATATTTTCTGTTATCTAATGGAATGAAGTAGAGAACTGTAATTCTAATACATAATTATGTAGATTGATGAAATAATCAAGCTAACATTCTAATTCAATCTACAATTTATTTTTAAGATAGAAAGTACTTCCTTGATTAACTAAAGTGTGAATAAGTGGCATAGTAACATTTTCTAAACTACTCTTAATTGTTTATCATGACTTACATTTGTGTTGCACTTTTCATGTTGCCACATTTACAGATAATGGAGTATGAAAATAGGATTCGTCAGTTTTCTACACCAGATAAGATCTTTCGTTACTTTGCCACTGTCAAAATAATTCGTGGAAATGACATGGAAGTATTCATGACCCCAGATGATTTGCTGAGATCAATATCACCAGGCGCAAAGCAGCCTGATGGTAAGCTAGGGATTTTGAGCAGCATGCAACCACCAGTGGTGTGTGTTGAATGTGGTTTCAATTGTAATAAAATTTGTATTGTGGTGTGGTGACTTTGATAATAACGTTCTTCTGTGATGACTTTCCTTACTCAAAGACTAGCTATGGTATATTTGTGTTGTACACTTTAGAAAGGCATGATGTAACATGGTAGTTGGTGTGCTGCTATATTGGGAAAATCTAATGACATTTGCTGTAATTTTATATTGTAATTTTCTACTTTCCTTTGAAATCGTTTGCTATTTCAGAATTATAGCCTCTAATCCTTCTTTAACAGATTCCAAGTTAACTCTAACTCATTATTTGTATGATTTTGGGGGAGATGCTCTGTATTAATGGTTAAAAAGCTCCTAATGCCTTAAAACTGTGTTGAGATTGTGGAATGTGATCTAGTGCAGTGGATCTCAAAGTCTGAAGTGCAAATTTTAGGTGCAGAAAGACATAATATTGGCATAGAAAACTAGATGAAAACAGAAAACAAAAAGAAATTAAGATTGCCTCAGCAACTAACTCTCAGATGCAAATGGTGTTCTCTCTACCCAAAAGTGAAAAAGTTTTTGTGTCTTTTAATTTTGTGTATTATTTTTTTGTATATTCAATCAAAGTTCAACTCCTGAAAGAATTAAACCCATCTTGATGAATCTCAACTGACTGTCTGAAGTGTATAACTAGGAGGCAGGTTTTGATGACCTCAAACATTGCCAAATATGATTAATAAAATGCTCTTAAAATGTTTTTAAAATGTCCTAAAAGCACAGAAAAATGACGTAAAAAAATTTGATCAAAAATGAACAGCTCAAACTGGATACGTTTCTGATGTAATCGAGGCTCTTCTATTCATTCTAGTGAACTCAGCATAAAAACTTTTGGTTTGGACTGATCTTTTCCAGGAAATCTTTGTCTTTAGTTATTCCAAAATTGACTGAACTGACAGTGGTGCTGACAGGCATCACAGAAACCTTAGATTTCATATAACTACTGACATTACAATTTCTGAGCAAAGAAATCGAATAGGCTACTAAGGAATTCTGTAGAGAACATTTGTTGCATCACATAAATATCATTTGAAGAAAGTACCATTATATTGATATTAAAATCGATGAAATTGGTGACAAAGACATTAAAAATTACTAATAAAAAGGAGTTGCTTCCTTTTGTCATAGCATAAAATTAATTTCTATTCTAAATGGCATTGTTCTAAAGTGAAGAGAAAAAAATGTCATTTCATTAAAATCTGCCCCCCTGTTTACAACAAAACAAATGAAATAGGAAAAACATTGTTTTAATTTTCTTTCATTATCTTCTGAAAACTTTTCATTTAACTGGTTGAAAATGTTTCTTAGTGAAGATGAGAAATATGTTGACCTGTTAAGTAGGTTTTAGGTAAGGAATAAGGCGTAAATGTTACCAGGTATTCTAATATTTAGCAATAAATTAATGTATTTACTTAGGAAAATAAAAGGGTAAAATTATGGATGTTGAATGCAATTTTTATTACTTAGAAGCAAAACATAGAATTGTCTAAACATTTGTTTAATGGATGTGGAGAAATTGGACCAAAAGCAGATGAAGATAGGTCATAGGCTTAGAAGTTGTCAGCAATTTATATTGCATGTTTTAGAAATTTTTAGTTTTCAGTATTCACTCACCAATTTGCACACAAATATAGTGTATGACTTCAGCTCAGAACGGTTAATAACAACTAGCATTACTAGTGATCATTTTCTGAAAAACAGAAAAATCAGGGAATTTATTGATTTTGGAAAAGGCAGGGAAACGTCAGGATTTTTGAAGAATCATTAAAAGTCAGGAAAATCTTTCAGGCAATTACAAAACTCTTTGGAAATTGCACAGAGGTATTGGTTCAAATAGGCTTTTCTTCAGCAATTAGGGAAGTCAAGCATATGCAATGCAGGGAATACAGTGGATTAGCTGCAGAGCAGCTAGCTTTTGCAGCCCATCTTGGAAAAGGATTTCTGTCATGGAGAATAATTGGGAAAAAGTGTGTCTTTTGGCGAAATTCACACCAAGATTTTCTGAGCATATTTTTCTTGCGATATTACACGAGATGTCCTGGGGGACCACTGGGGGACGTCAACTGGAATTAATTTTTGGGTAATTAATTAGTAATTAAATAGCTCTAAATGGTGGCATATGAGTTTTTATGGTAAGGAACCCATTTGGTGTGCCAGCTTAAATCTGAAGTGTTCACCATTAATTACTCCGAAGTTTTCAAGAGCAATTAAATTATTTTTTGTGTAATTAATTATCAATTAAATAGTTATAAATGGTGGCATATTTGGTTTTGTGGTAACCGATTGTTGTTGTGTCAGCTTCAGAGAGGTTCACACGTATCTATTCGTAATACCTAATTATAATCATTATTGACATTCACTGTGATTTACCGGACGATTCAGGCCGTTAAAGGGAAAATGGCATTGCATTATTATCATTATAGTAAGTGAAACGCAAGGTCAACATGTATAAAAATCGTTGCCGAGATTTTGCTACACGATGCGCACTTTTAAGAGATCGCGTTATCTCTCGGTTTGATGCTCGCCTGGCCAGTTCGAATCTGCGTCTTGCAAAAAATGGAAGGGGAAAAAATCGCATTGATATAAGTATGCATTCTACATACAACCATGGAGATAGAAAGGCAAAAAATATTTTCTTAGAAAAAACTCGAAAGCTTGCCTGTGTTACTCACGAAACAATGTTCGAGTTGTCAGTTTACAACTCGATTATGCAATGCAAATTTCGAGTACTTAAAGTAAAGTATCATAGGCCACAAACAAGAGCATGAGAAGAAAATCTGATGACCCAGAAGAGAATGATCTTAAGCGTCAGAGGAAAGGCAAACGCAAAGTCAACGCTCAAAACTTTCAAAGATCTGAAAAGTTGGAGGATGGCGTAGTATGGGAGAAGGACCAAAAAGGAAGAAGAAAGAGGAAAAAAATTATATATGTGAAGATGGTAGTGAAAAAAAAATCATGATTAAGATGATTTTGTTAAAAGAAAATGGTGACACCTCAGGCATTACGAAGTTTTAACATTCTCATGAACAAGAGAATTTTCTAGTGAGATTTGGCAATTTTCACTAAGTAGGAAGAATTGTTTTAAGTTTTTAAAATTTTAATGAGGTCTTTTCAAAATTAGGGGGTTGTCTTGTATTGAGAATCAACTTATATTACCGTAAATACAGTACACTGTCGACTCCGGTTATAGTGATCTCAGATATAGTGAACTTAAGTCACTGGTCCCAATCGTAAGAAGATTCGGTTATAATGAACCTGAACCTTGGCTATAGTGAATGTACAAAATACAACATTCTGGAAGTTAATTGGGTCTCAGATATTAGGCGAACTAAAGGGCCTTCAGAGAGTGGGATGGTGTTCCAACAGTGGAAGAGGCATTGAAAGGTGTCAAGACTGCATTACGATACTTAGAAGCAGAGGACAATGCAGAATCAAATATGTAGAGAGCACAAACTCTGGCTGGAGAATGATCTAGAGAAATTACAAATGAAAAATGTACAAAGCAAACAATTGAAAATAATTGATTTTTTAGGGCAAATGAAGATACTGAAATTTTCAGTTCATGCTGTTAATGAAGTTTTCTATATCTCTGTATTAATAAAATCAATCCTGGAGAAATTCTATTTAATTTTGACATCATTGGATATAGTGAACCAAACATGAGAGTCCCCAGAAGTTCACTATAACTGAAGTGTACTGTATTTTATTTAGTATTTTAGTATTTTATTTAAGTAACTGTATTTTTTTTTAGTTTTTTATTTATTTTATTTAGTTTTAGTTTTTGGTTTATCTTTCTGAATAGTTTTCCTCTCAGAAACACAATTTTATCATATTAACATTAAAGAAGAAATTAAATAAAACATGTCATTTCTAGTCTCGGACACCATCTTGTGCCCAGTTAGTTGTTGAATCCACTATTTGAGTTTGAGTTATTGTTTTTAAAAATGTTAAAAAAGAACATAAACTCCATTCTTATTTCAATTACAATATAGTGACATAGGATTTAATAGTGTCAGTATTTATGCCACAAAAATACGGATCTTGGATGTATAATGGGTTTATTGTAAAGTAATAATGTCAAGTAGAACTGTTGTGTGAGCAAGGCAGATAGTTCATATGCTACCAAAAAATTGTTATTATTCCTACTTTGCTTAGTGCATTAGATGTTTAAAATATTGATGTCTTTACATTTTAACATTTATGCATCGTAATTGGAAATATATTGAAAAATATAAATTAACAATTTTGTTCTCAGAAGTAAGAGAAGAAACATGACTTTTAAGTTTTAGCATGTGTGTTGCAGGTGGGGCAAAGCATTATAAATAATCCCTCTTGTAGTTTCCATTTAGTTGAGCTTCAAAACACAAGTTCCCACTTGAGACTGAATAGGACTGCCCTACCAGCTCAGAACTTCCAGTTTTGTACCAGTGGTAAATGAAGCACCATTCGTAATGTGCCAAGACAAGTCCCTTCTCAATTAACCTGCGAGTATCAGGTCTTTCTATGACGAATCTAAAACCTAACTAGGAATCACTTAGGCCAAGAGCTGAGTGGCTCAGAGCCTGCAACGTTTCTATTCCCTACATTTACTTTAGCTCTAACAATATGAGTGACTTAAGTAATCTGGGCACCCTGGCAGATGATTTCAATATTGCCCTGGGATCCACTTGCTCAGGGAGCATGATGACTCTGCTGTCAGTAGTTATATGTCATTTCTATCTATTCATGTATTGGCATTTTTCTCCTTTTATATCCAAACAATATAGATTTTCTCTTTGGTGAGTGATTCAACGTAAGCACAAGTATCTGGGTATTATGAAGCAAGAGGTCCAAAGCTATTGTGCGGTAACATTTCTCAGCAAAATTATGTTCTAAATATTTGTTTATCTCTCTATTCAAATGCACTTGTGTGTTTTCGTAACCCCAAAATTCCTCACTTTAAATTATGAACCAAATGTAAATCTGTGGTATTGAGGCATTACCCAACGTCTCAAAGATAGGGCAGCATCCAGACTACTAAGCCAGTAAACCATTTGTGTTTGTACAATTTAGAATTTGTTTCCTCTTCTGGGTTCTATTTTCTCTCTTGCTTAGGTATTGACACTTAGTGACTGATACGGATCAGGTATTGTGATTTCTGTAGTTGCTGAAACAACACATACACATTACATTCAGCATTTACTGCATTATATACGAACAAAATTTGAGACTGCCTTTCAAAAGTAATATCCAAATGAAATAAATATGGAATTGGAATTCTCATTTACATTGTTAGATTCGAATCTTTGTCTGTAGTAACTATTGTTCTCAGAATTTAACATGTGTCCATGATCAGTTAATTAACTCAAGTGAATAATTGAGTATGAATGAAAGATAAAGTTTGTGTTAGGAGTTTCTCTCCCATCTTACTTCTTATTGTGGATAATATTTGTTAAGAATCCTCTATCATTTTCCAATAGTCTCAATAGAACACATATTACTGTCTTTGGAAGCCACTGTGCTAGACCAGTCTGTATTTTTATTGTGTGTATTTTGGCAAAAATTGTTTTCAGTCTTTATTTGCACATATTTCTGCAATGTCATTGAGCAGTGTATAGTGGGGAGAAGGTACTGTGCTCAAAATGCTGTGTGTGCGCTTGTGCCATGTATTTTAAGCTTTTGTGTTTATTGTTTTCAACTAAACTTTCTTTGCTCTGGAAATCACTTGCTTCCTCCCTACTAACTTGGTGTCACTTCTGTGCGTTGACCAGATAATGGAGTATGAAAACCGCATGCGCCAATACTCCACACCTGATAAAGTTTTCCGCTATTTTGCAACCTTGCAAGTGGTGCATCCATCAGGTGAAAGTCATGAAGTTTACATGACACCAGATGATTTCTTGAGATCAATGACACCAGGTGTTAAACAACCAGATGGTAGGCATCTCCTAAGTTACAATTTATTTTATTTTTATTTTTCTCCAATAATGTGCAAAATGAAATTGTTTTTTTAATTGACTGAGATTATAATGATTGACGTGATTATGATTATATTTGTGTTCATTATTACATCAATGTTCTTGAAACGCAAATGAAAAGTAATAAAATGGATGAAAATTGAAATGAAATTCAACAGTTCTTAATATAAACATTATTGGTATCTAGAAGGCAAATTATTTAAATGTCAACAAGTAATATTTTCAATTTAAGTTTTCAATGATAAATTCCTCCTTGTAGTTACTTGTTTAGAAGAAAGGTAGTTAGATGTAACATAAAATATTTTGTGTATTTTGAAACTTGAATATTGTGATTGCTCTTTTGATCTGTGCGTGTAGTGTGTGAAACGTAAAATATTAGTAATGCATGTGTTTGTTGCATGTGCTTTCATGTATGTATACACATCAATAAGAAATAATATTGTGATATTATGAAATAGTATTCAAAAAAGAAAAAAGAAAGATTATCTTAATATTTAGCACATGCCTTAACAAGCATCTCTGTTTACAGGCCTTGGATTGGACCAGTACAAACGCTATGACCCAAAGGTAAGTCTTCAGTTATGTTCCAGGCAAGAAAATTGCCCATGGAGTTAAATATTTAAATTTCTCATAAGGGGAAGAAAAAAAAAGAATTGTGTACAGATTTATGATTTATATTCATAGCAGTTTTTTTGTAGAAATATTCTCTCTTGATAAAATGGAAAACTGTTATCTTCAATTTTATTTTGTTTTCCATGTATTCAGGAATTTTTGTAAGAGAATAATAAAGCATACCAAATCTAAAATTGTGAATATTGCTCAGTAATATTGTGTGAAAAGCAGTTACATTGCCATGAAGTTGCCTTTTTATGAAAGAATTAGCTTTTCCTACAATGCTATCTTAATTTTTACTTCAGTAATATTATGATCATTGTGGGGTAAATCATGTCTTTCTGTTGGTTCATAATAAATGCTCTGTTAGTGCTGGGATCGACCATTCTAAAAATTATCTTTACACATATGTTATTTGTTAGTCATTTAATGTTTTAAAACTTTTGTTTTGATGTGGAATTGTTGCAAAGATAATTACATTGGGTAAATGTAAGTGGTTGGACATTTTTTCAAATTATTATCAAAGTGTTACTGAGATTTATAATAAGTTTGTCATTTGCATGTTTTATAGTCTCTTGTTCAGTTTACGAGAAATATATCATCCAAAAGTTCTTTTGAAGCGATTGCCTGTTTTAAAGAGGAAGAAATATCCCAGGTATAAAATGTATTTGATTTTCTTGAGCTTTCACTAATATTTTTAACAGGGTTTATACACAAATGGCATTACAGATGAAGAATGTGTGTTAAAGCTTACTTTGTACATAGCTGAAATGGTTGATAAGACATATTTCTGGTGTTCCAAAATTTAAAATACAAATCCAGACACTGAAGTACTAACATTTGCTTACAATGAATCAACCTTAAACACTAGTTTCAACTGGATAATTGTGTGTACATGTATTTTCTTTTTAGTGGATCCATTATTCACCTTGGTATTTCAGGTGTTTACATGTGCTTTTTTATATGCTGTTTTGATTTGCAGTGTTCACTATCAAGCTTTAGTTCAGATGAATGAATTCCTCATTCTATCTCCAAAGGTTACAATTGTTTCATAATGAAGGAGAATAATTCTATATAAAGAAAGGAGAATTGTAATAAGTTGGTAAATGGGATTCATTTATAGAAAAGAAGAAAATTTAATTCAGTACATTAGATTTAGACAGCAAAATTTTCAGGTTGCAGAAGTTTTTTTTCTACTCAAAAATGATTGAAAGTGAACATAATAAATAGATTAGTCTATTATGAATCTAACATTAATTGCAGAGCAAATTTTCAAATCTACATAATGGAATGAGTTCTCTGCTTGGAGTTTCATGATAGACATGATTATTACAAACTTTAAATAAGAATCGATTTTGGTTTGATATAAAAGATTAATTATTCGCTATTAATCTTTTATATCAAGCGGTAAAATGAAGAGTGAAGACTGCTATCTTTATAATTAGGTACAAGGGTGTTTGTTGCAGCAAACGTGCCCTAACTGATGGCAATTGTGAATGTTAATACTAGGTTCACAATCATTTCTGTAGCAATTTTTGTAACTAAGAATGCTGTATAAAGGAGCAAGCTTTGAGTGTTGTTAATCTTTAAGGGACAGATCTTCAAGCTTGTATAGAAGGATAATGAAAAATTTATTTATTTGATATTCTTTTGTAAGGTTTTCTATGAACATATAAATTTACAATCTTGTATTTTGATAGTTCATTAGTGATTAATTTTTTATTACCTTACTGAAAATTATTTTTGTGAATCACTTCATAATGAAAATATTGCACCCTTAGTTTACTGTTTAATAAATTGCTTTATCAAACATCTGGAGTATACATCGGAGCAGTTGTTTTTCTAAAGAAATTTTGAATGTATTTTGAGGTATTTTATCTTGAATTTTTATCTGTAAATGCTCAAATCATGAAAATAGTAATGAAGGTTAATTTACTGTATTTTATAATATTATTTATTTTTATTTGAAATACTTCTTGATGTGTGTGTGCGTGTTTTAAATGCCAAAACACAGCAAGTATCACTTTTGAAATAACTAATTTATAATAAAGCATTTTAGCCTGAAGTCATAAAATGTTGGTAAAGAAAACAAGACCTTGCATTGCTCATTTCAGGTAATATGTTTTCATATTTAAAAAAAAAAAAGATTTGCTTATACTTTTTATACAATGTAATTTATATATATATATATATATATATATATATATATATATATATATATATATATATATATATATATATATATATATATATATATATATATAATTATTGAAGGTGTGTTACGAAATACTTTTTTGATCCTCTTACTTTCGAAGCATTGTTGTTCAGTGTATTTACATTTAAGAAGCTGTTAGTTATTTTAATGTTCACTGAACCATTAAGTTCACAATTATTTGGTCATTATTGATATTGATAACATTGTTATAACTGTAAAATTGCAAGTGCAATATTTTGTGTTGATTGCTGTTCTCAACCACACCCAAGGATGGGTTAAAAAAGAAAGGCCAGAAACATCAATTCAGATCAATTTCTTTGCGATTACTCAACCATGTATTTTTATGTGTATCTTGTTCATCGTCATGTTTTGGGATGTTTTTTTGTCTTGGTGTGTCATGTTTTTGATCATTCAGTGTGTGAATGCTAAAGAAAGAGAAACTGTGTGATTCTTCTTTCCTATTTATCTCTTGTTTTTCTTTCACTTGCACACTTTTCCTGTGCCTTTTAGGATTCGATCTCTTTTAATCCATGTACAGATGGTATACCCTGTAAAATGACATTTAAATGCATGGTCTCATTTCTTCAGTTTTCTGGTGTCATGTGATGGTGCCTGACTTGCTGTTGGCTGACATCAGTGTGGTATTGGATTGATCTGGATTGATTGATTCGCTTGTCCTTGCATAAGGACTGTGTGTCAGTGTTTCTGTCTCCTGTTGTCTATGGTGTTTCTTCTTTACTGATTTTTCCTTACTCTGTTCTCTATATCTTTGCAGCATCATGGCGAGGTATTTATAGTTCCATGAAAATGTTTCACCTTCTGCAGCATGTCAATGAATGGCTTTCTTTTAATCTTATATTCATTATGCTCTCTGAATTGTACATGTCTAACTGTACATCCCTTCACCTTGCTGTTCAGTGATTTTTATCCTGAATGTTTTTATCAATGTCAATGAGAGCTCTTTGACAGATGCTTTTCTGCCTGCATTATAGTACCTTCACTTTTAGATTCTGAAGAAACATAGCTAAAAGAAGTATATATGAGAATATTACATTATATTATATTTTTGTCAATAAACACAATTAAGACTGAAAATTCAATAAAATTCTGAAGACAGTAATATCCTTTTAGTATTGCCTTTTCATGTAGGAATAAAAAGAATTTTTAATGAGGAATAAATAAAACATCCTTCCAGTTTCATAATCTCTTTTTGCTGTGCTTCTTAAAAGATGTGTTTGCCTGAGTAAAGGTTAACACATTGAACATGCACACCCTGAAGCGGACTATCTCAATATTCATTAACATTCTTTGACTCACTTCATTTAATATATATTGGTACAAATATTTACTTTTGAAAGCATGAATGATTATTCTGAAACATGTTTGTTAAATTGAAAAGAAGTTGAAGTACAATGAATTCTTTTTTTAATTTTTTTGTTTTTCTGGCATCTTTAAACATTGTTCTTCCATTCATTCTTCCTTTATTTAGTTTTCATCTCTCTCCAGTTTTCAGCAAGAATTGTTTCATGGCATGTCAGCAAAAATAAATTTGGGAATGATGAACTTTTGCATGATCACAGAGAAACAAAATTCACCCCAAAATCCTTTAGACTTTTAGGATTAAATGCACACGGGAATGTATCCTAAAATATCTGCACATGTTAAAGATATGTTTTCAATGTAAGCAGTAAGAAAATTGAATGCACTGAAACTACAACCTTCGTTTTGAAGTTGTCACAAAGTAGAATTTAATAATCTTTATTAATGCACAGCAGTTTCCTCCTCTAATGAAAATTTGCTTCATTAATTTGAGAATATCTCTTTATTGTGTAGACATATTGTATACATTCAGTGTTTTCTGAAATAATTGAATTTGGAGGGAGAGAGATTTTGTTTTTTGCTACTCCATTCGTGTTTTATTAACCATATTAGTAGGAATATTTTTTTATTTAATATTGTGACTGCAAATACATTGATATTGCATCCTAACTGTTGGGAAGCCTTGCTTCAGGGTTAACGAGAGTTGCTATAGATATATGCTCTAAATCAGTATTTCTCAATATCTTTGAAACCCGTTTAAACATCCTTTTAAACATTAAGATATCACTTCCTGTAAAGATCTCTCCTAATGCCTCTCATAGATATTTAAAAAATATCTAATCTCCTCTAGGTATTTTCTTCTCAAGTCAAATTGATTCAGTGATTTTCCACCTTCTTGATACTTGAATATTTTAAGGACTTGAAAAACTAAACATCTATTAATATGAAGAAAAGAAACTGATATAAACATAGGGACAGATTAATTCCTGAGAAATATTGTTATGGATGCATTGCTCCTAGATTTAAATCAATCCTATTAGTACCTAGAATAAGCATCAGCAGGAGCTTGGAAGCAGTGTTGTCAGACAAGTCTTCTTTTCTGATGCTTTCATGTGAATTTAATATCCCTTAGATGCTTGGTGCTGTGCTGCGTAACTCAAAATCTCCACCCTTATTTGTTCTTATTTGCCACCTGTGCCTTTTTTTTTTCAATTGTGCTAAAAAAGTTTAAGATTAATTAGATTAACCATTTGGCAACAATTGTTCATTGCTTTTTAAATTTTGCACAAGCAATTTAAAATGTTTTTACCTAATTAATGTAAATCTAATAATAATTTTTAAAAAATACTTAGCGCCACTCTTTTAGCACATTCTTACTCATGTATTTCCATTTTTTGGACACTCTTCAGTTGCTGGAATGCAGATTATTTCACAAAGTTACACTTCATTAGTTATGCTAAATGATTCCTATTTGTTTCCTTTGATTAATTAAATTTGAAGAAATGTTTAACCCATTATTCATTCAGATGGAGCTAAAAGGTTTTTGAACAATTTTTTGTAATTTTTTATGAGAAGTGTTTTGAGTCATAATTTTTACGGACTTATATTTTATTGTGCTAAACTGTGCATTTTTCATTAAGCAGAAGTCCAGTCAGATGTAGTGTTCAAAAAAAAACAAATTTTCCCTAAACTTCATCTCTACAGTTTACAGGAAACAGGAAGGCTTCACAATGAATGTTGTATGAATAATATTGCCTTTTGGAAATTGCAGTTAATAATGGTCTCTTATTGGGAGAACATTAATAGTGGAGAATTTTTTTTATTCATCCCTAATCAAACTGGATACTTGTTTAAAAAGAACAACTAGCTTCTGCAATATGCATTCCAGTCTGGAGATCTATCAAACAGAGATGGCACCACGAAATTATCTGATATGGATATAATTTTCATGTTTTGCTTAGATGTAATTTTATATAACTAACCTAGAAAATTGGTATAACATTAATATTGGAGTTGTCTAATCCGTGAGCGTGGGACTTTGGCTTGGTGCTATCTCTGGTGTGTGTATGTTGTATCTCTAGATAACATCATATTTTGTATTGCCATGCTAGCGTCATGAGGTTGGCACCGTGAGTACCCATTGGATGCCCTAGTTACCTCTATCCATTGTTGCTTTATTTCCTCTGTAAGTTGGGGTTATGTAAAAATGGGTAATATACCATATTTCACATGTATTTGCATTCTCTCTTGAGATTGCAGAATGTGCAAACAAATGTACAATCATAAAGTAACATAGTTTATAAAATGAAGGGCTCGGGAGTAGAAGATGGTAACCCTCAAAGTTGTAGTTTTTGTGACCTTAACATTTTGTTACGCTTCCTTCTGCTGTCCATATGCTGTGATTCTCAAACAGTTCAAATTATCATGCATAATTGTCCCCTGGCTCTTGTAATCTTTATGTACCCCTTTCAGTAAAAATGTTCTCTTGCTAACATCTTGCAAATGTTTCCACATGGGTTACAATGTTTTACACCCAAACCCTTCAAATATTTCGAAATGAAGGATTGTTAAGAATGTGTCACAATACTCTTTATGTACAGTAAATATGGACAATCTTGCATTTTCTTGAAACCGAAGTCAAAAAGTCTTTATTTTGCCAATAACATAGAACGTACGATATTACATTTAAACATGATGGGTAAAATGTGAGAAACCATTAATTGAATAAAATTTCTTTTTCACATTTCAATGAATATCATGGAAATGTAAGAGTTTTGCATAACCCTGACTTTATAAACACTTGTCTGCTTATTGATATTCAAATTTTAATGAATTCTTGTAGTTCATGTTGGTTGTTCTCACTTTTATAAACTGTGATCTAACATTTTCATAATTTCCACTATAATTCCTGTCAAATTCACTGTAACGGAGCGATTGTACAGAGTGTGTGGGTGTGTGTAAGTAGATACTGCATTCATTGGCAGTGTTAAACACAGCTCTTTAGAGAAAATTGTGATCTGAATCAAAAATGTTAAAAATGCTTGTATCAGGATATGAACAAAAATGAATACAGAATCTATGGTTTAAGAAAGATAATGAATGAATTTGTGAAATGACTATTTTAGCTTTGCACAGAGGTAGAAAGAAGCACTTCCATTATGATGAAGAAGTTTCTGTAATGTATGTGTGTGTGCATGTGCGTGTGAATTGTGTGAATGTCTGTCTATTTTAAACCTGTACATTTTTCTCATACCTCAGCAGTCACTGTTATATTTAAGGTCACATATAAAAGTGATTTACTGTCAACCAGAAGAAAAATAGAGCATGCATTTTAACTTTTCCATTTTTAAACTTTTTTTTTATTACTCAAGTTTATTTATGTAAGCACAATTAATATGTTCTATAAGAACTTTTTGACACTTTAAATTTGTGATAATTTAATTTTTTATGAAGCAGATTTTAATTCTTTAAAATGTGTTTTAGAATTCTTGAACACTATTCAATATTGGTGTTTAATGTTATTTTTTGTTGTTGTTTTTTCACTGGTTGTAGAACACACGGTAATTCGGTGCATGGTAGTTGTTACTGTGGTATATTTTGAAGTTGAAAAATTAATCAGTTGTTTTTTTCAATATCAGATATACTTACAGTATCAAATTATATTTATAGAATAGTTTGTTAATTTTTATTTATTCATTGGCCCTAGTGAAAACATCAATTCAGAATTATCACATTATTTTCTTTTTCCAGAATGTTCACACAAAGTTGGAACTTGCTTTGGATGAAGATAGCATCTTTTATAAATTAGGCAGTGCAGGGCTGATATCCTTCTCTGACTACATCTTCCTGCTTACAGTCCTGTCGAGTAAGTACCTACAATCATTTTCTTTGAGCGAATACTTTATGGGCTTTATGGGATGTAGAACAAAACTTTATATTCAAGATAGAAAACATAATTTATTTTCACTTTAATTTTTAAACAGTTTTGTTAAGTGTGCAGAAAAATTGAATTGTCTGTGAGATCTTAAGTGAAAAGTCTTTTTAGTAAGGGTGTTGATATGTTTACTTAATTTGACCAGTCAATTGTGTGACTGCTCTCAATGCTTGTAGTTAATGTCAACAAGTGGTTATTATTGATTTCAACTGGATGCTGTGTGTACTCAACTGGATGATACATTTTATAAGCTTTGAAATTTTGTCAAAAAAACAATTTGACCTAATTTTCTGTTCTAAACATTTTTATGTATTATGTGGTGGGGTTTAAAATTTGAACATTATCGACATCTAGTTTGTGTATTTACCTCCTTTATTAAATTATCCAATTGTAATACAGTGAAACCTGGCCAAATGATAATGTTGATTGAGCATGAACGGCCACCTTGATTAAGTGGTCACCTTCATAAACTATTTTTTCTTGTTCACATTTTTCCAGAATAATAAGTAAATTCCAGTAATTATTCCCTCTTTTATGCAGCCATCCACACCTCCAGTGTCATACATCTTGCAAAGGGATTTATGTTTCAGATAACAGATGAATTTAACAAAAGTTCTCTTTATGAAATAATAATGTCACCAATTTCACAGTATTCTCACTGTTTGCTTGTCAACATTTAGACTTGATGTGTGCTTGTAATCGCATTACCTTGATAAAGCATCCACCCTTTATTTTTGCTATTTTTCACTAGAACCATAAGTGGTTGCTTAAGACACGTTTCACTGAAATTTAAAAAGTTGCCATTTGCGATTTCATGGGGCAATATTTTGTTTAATTGTAGATCAAATTTGTTGGGTGATTTCAATTAATTGTAGTAAGAAATATATTCTATAGTTATTTGAGGATAGCGCAAGTTTTCATTAATATAGAACACTCACAATTATGGGGATTGGTTTCATTTATTGATACATTTTTAGACCTAATGTAGGAAATTCAGGAACATATTCACAAATTTTATATATTTTTGGCACAAATATTCAGAATATTTCATGTACAATTCCTAGTAGCAGACTGAGAAAGATAAATTAACTTTCATTTATATTGATTATTGATGCAATGAAATTTATCATGTATTGATATCAAAACAAGACTTCAGAAAATGTAGAATTTTGATTCGTGGATTTTGGTATATTCATTTAGTGCTTTGGAAAATGTTTGGAAGTGTTAAACGATAATATTCCAATTTTAATGTGAGTGCAGAACTGTTGGTGTTTCTGTTGTACTGATGTATTAAAGATCTAGAGGTACATGAGAACTATAAATACAGTGTGAAGGCGGTATGAACTATTATTATCAGTAGCTTTGTAGTAGTAGCAGCAGCAGCAGCATTGGCGTTGAAACTGCACAAGGCAGACGATAAGTCCCGAAGACGTCGGACTCCCTATAAATTCAGGAATAGAATTCCAAACTATTGAACACCTTATTTATTGAATTTTGGTATTTGGTACACTGAATTGAGCATCTTTTTTGAAATTAAGTTGCTCACACTTACATTGATGAAATCAGTATTGAAATTTACAAGCTTCCACATATTACACTTTTGAAGTAAATTCACTCATGCAGATGTAAGTAAAATAAAAATTTTATGAGACAATGCACTAACATATATTTGGTATTATATTTTTGATTGAGAATTTCACCATTTACTGTCTGTAGGGATGATTTTTTAAATTTCTGAAATAACATGCTATGTGTAATTTATTGTTTATATATTGTCATTAGGTGTAAAAAATCAGGGAATATGCTTTCAATATTCCTATAACTGCCATACAAAATATGGTAACATCTTTTGTACTCACAATTTTGTCCTATTCTATGACATTTAACATACACACTGCATCACAATTTTAATTTGGTCTTTATTTGGGGATCAAACATTGAAGTGCACATAAATTAAAGGTATGTTTCTGCAGCATATGATGACCATACATACAAAAGCTACTGTGACCTGCTATGCTACTGGGGTCCATGTACAAACAGGCTGTTTAGAGACAGGTACAATTTGGTGACCACACTGAATATATGGGGACGGGCATATGACAACTGTCAAATTTAATTGGGTGCTACGTTTGGAGGTCAGTCTTGTATACTGGACAGGTTTATGCAGGTAACCTGTAGGCAGAGTTGCCAACTGTGGGATGACTTTTGATTCATGCCAAGATTGGGCAAGTTAGAAAATGTTGTGCTTTCAAAAGTAGAATAAGTTTTCTTGAAAATTTAGTTTAATTCCTTTGCATTGCCTTTTTTTTTTTTTTTTTTTTTTTTGCAAATTGTTTTCTGGTCTTTTGTTTTCTCAAATTTTCTTTCCATTTTATATATTGTTTAAGAAATACCACATTTGAAACCAATCTTTACAATTTAGTCTTTGCAGAGAACTACTCCACTTACATTTCAAGATAGTGCTTACAAAATCTGGAGAATGTTTAGGTCTGGGAATTTTTAGGTAGAATTCCAAATTTCTCTTCATATAAAGATAATAAGAGTGGAGTAATATTTTCAATGAACTGATAAACAAATTCCAAGCCATTTGTGAACTGCAGTATTCATTCTCTTTTCATATCTTACTCTACTTACATATTGCACGTTTTTATGTTCCAAATATAATATTATGAACTCTTCATTTTGCAAAAATTTTCTTTCAAATTTTAAAGAATCAGAAACTTGCGTTTAGCCACCCTGCCTTCAGTTTTCGCATTACTATTACAGAGATAAGGATATCTCCTTATTCACTCTAACATATACATTTAGTGTGTGCTGTACATCATATTCTGTTCCCTTGGTGCTTGAAGTAAAGTGACGTACATACGGTACTACATTTTATCAGTGTGCGTTTCATTAGTTGGAGTTGTGCTTGCTGATCTTTTCCCAAGCATCAGAATAGTTTTGATAAAATAGTTGATAGTTTTGATAAAAGGCTTACATTAATACTTTTGTTTCCCTTACAAAATGGTGCTGTTATGTAGTCTTTCTTACTTTTACAAATTTGTGGCACGTTTTAAAATATAAAATGTATAACATACAAAAAAAGTGATTGCTCTCTAACTCTTTAAAGAACATAAAATTTGTTAATTTTGGTCTTATAATTTTTCATTGTTGGTGAAAACCTCACAAATTGAATTAACATAAAATACTATAAGCAATTCAGGCCTCTTTCATTCATTTGCGTTTTGCAGCATACAAAAATAATTTCATTCTTTCCTCATTTATCCATAACATTGTTATAAAGATAATAGCATATAAAGGTTTTAATTCATTAAATATTGCTATTACAAACAAAATATTTACATTGCTTTTTGTGTTATAAAATATTTATTGAATTCTACTAAAAGAAAAGAAAATAGTGTGATTTTTTTGCTTTAACTGAGGAGTCTTTTCTGGATGATTTTTTTTTTTTGCAGTTTCAAATTCACAATCTTCCACAATTGCACTGTCATCTTTGTTCATCACATATTGAGTTAAGTACCAGAAACAAATTATTGCATTAGATGCAAAGGTACTTCCATGAATCAAATTGATCATTTTTTTGGAGACAGTTTTTTTGTAGTGTTTGCAAATTTAAGCTTTGCAATATTTATCACACCTATAATACTGAGAATACCATTGCAGTTAACCCTTTTATTGCCTTGAAAATGAGCCAAATGTGGAGGACTGTTGAGCATAACACCAACTTTGAATAATATGTTGATCCTATTACATTTGCATCTTTGTTGGATACTATGAATTTTATAGAATATGCATCTTCAAGTAGTACTTGTAGGTGAATTGCACATATATCAACATTGCACAATTTAATTTTGCTTCTTGGAAAATCCAAAGTATTTTCTGATTTCAGGAGAGTCTTAAAAATTAATTTCTGACCTTACAAATGCATGCAATTTTCCATTGCTTCTTCTTATCGTGGTTACTTTTAGTCACTTGTGTTCTTTAAAGCAATCATTTTTGTGTAAGCTGGGATGCATTTTACAATAAAGGATGCATTTTTGTTTCAACTATTGAATAATATTGAATTTGTCAGTGTTGATTTAATTTGAGAAGTTTTCAGTGATCCACAACGTATAGTTTGGAAAATATCATTAAGAAGGAAAAGTTGAAGCAACATTGAGGTTGAGTTTCGTAATTGAACTTGGACATTAATCTCAAAAGCTATTTCATCATCTTGTAGGAGCAAACACTAGAGTATTCTGAGCCATTTCATTCAGTGAATTTGATGGGTTAGTGTTTGGGAAGTCAGATATTTAATTTGGGAAAAAAATAATTGAATATAAAATGTTTACTCCTACTGTTTACTCGAAAGTTG
The DNA here is from genome assembly GCA_011170035.1 of Teleogryllus occipitalis. Taxonomy (NCBI): domain Eukaryota; kingdom Metazoa; phylum Arthropoda; class Insecta; order Orthoptera; family Gryllidae; genus Teleogryllus; species Teleogryllus occipitalis. The sequence goes on along the minus strand of BLKR01001852.1, from coordinate 44,426 downwards.
TGAATGTTGGTAGAAATTAACTTGACTCATCATCAGTTAATTATCCAGGAAAATTATTCATAGCATTCAATTTTTATTAATTATTAGATAAATAAGCAGTTATTTGAAGTTATTATACCTGAATATTGCTAAAATATTGCTATCAGGACTACACTTATGCAATGACCTGTAACCCTCATAATGCTAATTGCAGTTTGGTCAGTATTTCATCTGAATGTGCAGTGTATTTCCCTACTACGTACTATACTCATATTGAACATGTTGTTTCTCTGGGATCTGTGCATGTCATTTCGTTTGGAGACAAAAACTTCTGCATAATAATTTGAAATTAATTTATATTTGCTGTGGTGTGGATAATTCGTCAATTTCCTCTTTCCTATTTATTTTTATCTTTCAATTTAATATTAATCTTTGTATGTAAAAAGTGTGGGATATAACTCCTAATTGCTGTAGTGTTTTTTTTATTTATGCAGCATTTGTAATTGTTCTGTTGTACTACTTGGGGCTGCTGGCTTTAATTATGTTTTCTTTGTTTTGACTCAAAAGTGTGTAAAGATGAAGATCCGATTATCTTATATTTCATTAAATATCAACCATATATGGAGCATTTGGCTTCTCCGTGTGGTCAGGCCTTTGTGTGGAAGGTTGGGAAATTAGAATTGAATGCTATACAGTCATTGTTACAGTATTTCTGTTATTATTTTTGTGTTATTATTTGTAAGCTGTGTTGTGATTTTTGTGCCTCAGACAATTTTTTAATTGTCATGAACTACTTGCTCACCACTTGATCTTGGCATCAATAATTCTTGGCTTCTTCAATGCTTTTAGTGTATTTTGTATTTTTTTGTTGTATCTTCAAAGGCTCCCTCATTAATTCACTCTAATACTTTCCACAATCAAGTAAAGATCACTGCACGTATTTGAGAGTAGTGTCAACACACCATCATTTTCACAAGCCGCCAGACACAGCGAACTTGCACCTCCTAAATATTATTTCATTATCAACTTTAAAAAAAAAATGAGAGAGAGTCCTCTTTCTCGCAGTACGTTTGCTACCGTCACCCGTTGGGCACCGACATTGGCATCGTGACGGCCATTGCTGAAGGTTTCTCCTTTAGTGGATACGGAGACGCGGAATGTAGTACATTCTCGAAAATACCTACACGACGATCTGATGTTGCGTTCTTACTTGCGATCACACCTCTTCCTTATCTTTATTAGCCTGAAACCAAAAATTATAGAGGGCTGTGTGCTGCTGCTTCAGATGTGCCGCTGCCTCTCTCGCACTATCGCATTTTTTATATGTTTTTATTCCGGCGTTCTCACGAGGGACCATTGGCAAAATTAATAAATACGTAAAAATATTTTTATTAAATAATAAAATTAAAATGATTACTTTTTGTTCAACACTCTCATCCAGCTAACACACACCAACTCTGAGAACAAAAGGAATATTATGTTTGACGCAGCACACAATTTCTTGGGAAGCAAACCTCGTGTCGCACCTCGACGTATTTTGGCACTGACCTTTTGATAGAGAGTTTAATAGAGAACGAACAAGAAGGAAAAAGAAAGAAAATGTTACTCGATTTCGTGACCCTGGGCTAACCCATCACTCGGAACGGAGTTGGTCGCATCCCGAGCGATGCGTTGGAGATGGGAAACGAATGCAATCGAGCTGTCGCTGCGTGGCGCTTGTACAGACACAGGGCACTCGGAACGTAGCAGTCGCGTTGAAGGCAAGAAGTGTAGGCTCGAACTTTCGTTGGTGCTGCTGCTTTGACGGAGCGCATGCGCCACTCCAAGCGGAGTTGGTCATCGTGCAGGCGACGTATAGAAGGAAGGGCCTAACAATCGGTTTCGATTCTGGTTGACTCTGCCCGCTGCGTTGCACGGACACAGCTCACGCGTCGCGCACTAACGCTGAATGCTGCGCTGCACGGACGTGCGTTGACGCTAGACAAAGTTGCACAGTCGGTGCTCCCGCGGCGAGGGCTGACGCTGAGCGCTGCGTCGCACAGACAAAGCTCCCGCGTCGCGCTCACAGGCGCTGGTCGCGGCGCCGGCGTGGGTGGGCGGGGCTAGCCGTCGGGGCGCGCCAGGTCGAAGTACTTGGAGGCGTTGTAGCCGAAGAGCTCGAAGTCGGTGCCGTAGATGCGGTAGAGGTCGCGCAGCTGGTCGCGCGTGAGCGTGGCGTAGTAGCGCGCCACGAGGTCGGCGGTGGCCTTGGTGCCGCGCGCGCGGTTGGTGACCTTGCGCGGGCGCTCGCGGCGCCGCGACGACGACGCCGCCAGCAGCGCGCTCTCCAGCCCCGCGCGCTCGATGATGTACTCCTCGTCCCGCGACAGCGTCTCCACCTGCGCACGCCACCGGCAAAAGCATTTAGTTCAAGCGGTACTGGAGGCGAAGAAAACAAAGCGGCCGCGAGTTTGTGTTCGAGTCGGCCATCCGGCTGGGGAAGACCACCGCGGTAAAACATGCGCTACTAATGACCTTGGTAGTTGACGCGCCCGGAATCGCTAATCAATCGATCGCTTCCCCCCTGTGTATCCTCTCGTAACTACACATTTGCACACACACACTCGCGCGTACACACACTCACACACACACTCGCGCGTACACACACTCACACACACACTCGCGCGTACACACACTCACACACACACACACACACACACACTCGCGCGTACACACACTCACACACACACACACACTCGCGCGTACACACACTCACACACACACACACACACACACACTCGCGCGTACACACACTCACACACACACACACACACACACACTCGCGCGTACACACACTCACACACACACACACTCGCGCGACACACTCACACACACACACTCACACACACACTCACACACACACTCGCGCGTACACACACTCACACACACACTCGCGCGTACACACACTCACACACACACTCGCGCGTACACACACTCACACACACACACTCGCGCGTACACACACTCACACACACACACACACTCGCGCGTACACACACTCACACACGCACACACACTCGCGCGTACACACATACACACACCACTTTGCAGCGCTTCCGAGTGCCGCCCTTCACGGAGTGTTGATTTAAATGGAAGTACACGCACGAGCTATGCTGTGGGGTTTAGTAGCGCTCTCCCGCCTCCAGCAGCGCAGATCATCGGGCAAAGAATATCGAATGGTCAATTTAATTTTATATAGGCTTGGAGATTCTGCACGTTTCTCTCGAGCGCGCTAGGGAGTGGGAATACCCAGAAGAGGTAAACGTCCAAAAAATGTAAGAGAACCGAAAGGGAAGGTAACAAGATTTAAGAGCCTTGGAAGAACCGTTTTTGAACCATAAATTGTGGTAACATGGTTACGGATGCGCGCCCACCTGCTTGTTTTTTTAGAGTTTTTCTGTATTGATGAAGTCTTACAAATCGTACATAAATATTCTCAGCGTATTATGTACAAGGGATTATATCAACAAATAATCCATGCTACATGTGACGAACGGAAAGGACTAATTCCACTTTTAGTCACTGAAAGCGCGTTGTTAACAAGGCACTGTGATTGAGATTGCAGTGGCTTGTTAGTGTCGAACGCTTCAGAAGTATTCCGGGGTGTTTTGCGCTCTCAGAAGAAAACGTGAATATTCGCCCTCGCGTTCTGTGTTGTGAAGACGTAACATAAGATTTTTACTTCGTCAGGAAATAGTTTGTGAAGTTAAGCTTCCCAGTTCAACTTTGTACCCAATCAGTATTTTCGTTTTGAAGTGCAAATTCTGATACATGTGCTTTAAGTGTCCAATGATAACAGGTTTGGCGTATCAATTGTTGGTCTCCTGAACGTGTGTTCTGAACATCGTTTGAATAGTATGGTGAAAAGAATGGTGCCTTTGTAATGACGAGTGGTCTCTCTACGCTTGAAAGGTATGTTGAGAAAGACGCGACGAGTGATGACGTTTTGCCGTTATTTGAGACGGCAGAAGTTGGAGATGCCAAAGAGCGAGTTGTGTGTTTGCCATGGCGGGTGAGACAAGTCGTTGGAAACGTTACCTTCGCGATGACTGTGAAGTTGACGTGGCAGGGCGTGCAGAAGCGGTAGTAGGGCGCCCAGTGCTCGTCGAACTTGGGCTTGCGCGCGCGCAGGCCCGTGGCGATGACGTGGTCCACGAACTGCTGGAAGGTGGGGCCGGGCAGGCGCGGGTCGGGCGCGTCGTTGGCGTCCACGGCGTTGGGGTGCGGGGGCGGCGGCGGCGCCGGCGGAGGCGAGACGCCGCCGCCTAGGGGGGCGCGTCGGGGCTGGCGGGACGAGATCTCGCGGCCCAGCTTCCGGTAGAATCGGTTGCGCAGGCCCTCGAGCTTGTTGCGGTAGGCGGAGAGCAGGCGCTCGAAGGGGTCGCGCACGATGAGGAAGGAGAGCGAGTCCGGCAGCGCGGCGCGCAGCTGCTGCGGCGTGGGGCGCGGGTAGCGCGCGCGCGCCAGCACCAGCGGCGGCTTCAGCGACCGACGCAGGAAGCTCTCCGAGTACCCCGCTGCGGACACGACAAAACGAAACCCATCACGTCCGTCTCCGAGCGGATCGATCCCATTGCGACCCCTCCGTGTTTGACAGGGTGGACACTTTCTGGAAAATCGGGGAGAAATCGGGGATTTTTTGGAAACATTAGAAGTCGGGGAACATTTTGAGATGGTTATAAACAGAGGGAGGATTTTAATGAAATGTCATTTTTTTTCTTTTCACTTAAGAACAATACCGTTTATTGTAGAAATCCATTTTATGTTATCACAAAAGGAAATGACCCATTTTTATAGGTCATCATTTTGCATTTTTTGTCGATTTTCACTAAAAAGTCATTTTTTACCCATTCCCGTCATTTTTAATACTTTTGTCTATGATTAATCGATTTTAATGGTTCTTGCTTCTAATATTTCCGAGATGCAAACGTTTCTCACAGAATTATTCAGTAGCGTATTCTATTTGTTCGCCCAGAAATTGTTTTGGCAGCAGCTGTGAGTATGTAATTATTGTGACGAATATCAGCGCCACTGTCGGTTCAACCGATTTCGGGATAACGGGATTTTCTGGTAAAGAGCAGTCCAAACCAAAAGTTTCCAAGCTGAGTTCACTCGAACGAATGGAAGAAGCATCGATTACTTCAGTAACGTATCCAGTAGCTTGAATTGTTCTTCCGAACTGGTTTTTTGATAAGATTTTTTACGTCATTTTTCTCTGCCTTTAGGACCTGTTTTAAGCATTCAGCATTTTATTGATCATTTTTGGCGATGTTTTTGGTCATCAAAATCCGCCTCCTAGTTATAAAACTAGATATTATTAATACAAAATAGTACAGCATTAGTTTTTGATCAATTTCTATTTGTGGAGTTTTTTATGTTATCAATTTCTATTTGTGGAGTTTTTTATGTTATCACGGCGAAATCAGAGACCTGACAAATTAGTTTCGTGCTTGCTTTAAAATTTTCTTCAAATAGTGTGAAATACTCAACAAATCTTATCAGCGAAATGTTTGTAAAAAATTTTCTAGAAAACCGGGAAAAGTGAGGGGAAATTTGTTTCAGGAAGTGAGTGGTCGCTATGTCCTCCTCATTTCCGCTGCGGAGGAAGAGCAGCGTCGGTTCTTCGGTGTACCCACGCTCCCCTCGCCCGTTCGTACACGACGACCCAAACCTAGTTCCACGCCATTTCGTCCAACCCCAGGCAGCGTCTGCATTTACGTACCTACTCCACTTCTCCCATTCTTTTCGCTGTACCCCCACCCACTCCCGTCTCCGTTCCATTCCATTCCACCATCTCTCACCCGACTTCCCCAACGACCCCAACCTATTTCGACACTGTTGTTAAAGCCAAAGCCCGGCATAACTTCGTGGGATACGAATGGTTTCAAAAAGCGTCTTCAATTTGAAGCTCTCGGGAAGTCAGTGCTACACGTAGGTTCACAGCGCCCTGTTTATAGATGTGTTCGTGACAATGGCTGTTTCTAAGGAACTGAGTCCGCGCTGATTTGGCTTGTGCCTGGAGAGCACTATTGATTGAGGGGTAATATGAAGCAAAATTAAGGCTCGTATTGATCGCTGACTTTGCATTCATGGGCGGGCAGGTGCGCTGGAAAGTCCTCACTTATAAAAAGGATGTTCGCAAGCTTTAGCTCTTAGGTTATAGAATTGCTTTTGAATCTCTCAGTTTATTTTATTAAGATATGTATAATAAACATACGATTTTTAAAAATACGATGGTGGAAATTGTTGTGGTGTAATAAAGGTTTTATTTGGCTTAATTTCTCGTTTTTTCGAGTTACGGACGTGACAATGGGGATTTCTAGTAACCTTAAATGGATTTTCTGTAATTTAATCCTAGTTATTTCATTTATTAGATTCTTGAAATGCATTTCATTTGCACAATACTAATATTCCGTGAATGTGGGGGTAAATGTGTCGTCTTAACCTGGCGTATGTACTAGCTTATGTGGCACAGACCTTTCGCCGTGTCAGAATTTAGGGAACGCTGTTTTCTCTCTTGTCTTGTGAGGAGAGATACTGCATTTTAGATGACGTTACAAAGCTCCCCTCTTTCCTGAATAATAGTATTTGTCTTCCATTGTAAGTTCTCGTTTACTTTTTGTGGACTGCTGTGTTTAACAACTTAACTCAGTGAAACGTCTGTAATTTATGCTTCTCTGGTTACACGAAAAAGTATCCAAAATAAGCGGGGGAGAGAGGCCGGGATGGAGTGATGTTATGTTGTGTACTGTGGTAAATTATTCGTGTTCCAAAAGATGTACAATATCGGGGATATCGAGACTAAAGGCCGAAAGTGAGGAAGTTGTTTCTGCGGTGATTCGAATGTTTCCATTAGGACACACTCGATGATGTAGGTCAGAGCCTTGAATTCATTTCTTGTCAAATTGAATTTATTATTTCCGTGCACTTGTACTGGGCGATGTTATTAACAGATTTTTCACTTTATTGGCTGTCTGCAGTGAAATGTATGACGAAATTGGGACAAAAGTGATATTATAATTCTCCATTCTATCAGTTTATAATTTAAAAGCACTGTTGTTATTCAGATACCAAAAAGAAAAGGGAGTTTATGGTCTGCAAGATGTTGTCACAGTCCCATGATAAAGAAACAAAACGACAGAAGTTGAAATAACTTAATGCATCAATCGTTTCATATCGACTTTCCAGAGAGTGAAAACTCTGCTTGATGCATCATTTCGCGCGGGATGGTATTATTTTCGATATTGGGTTTTATTTTTCCTGGCATTAAATATCAACGGAAAAGTGAATCCCAGTCTGAAGAAAGAAAAAGAGGATAAACGGAAGGAATTTGTTCATGAAATTCAACTACGTTTGTTGAGAAGAGATGAAAAGTATGTTTCACCCTATTAAAAACGCTACCCGGGTGTATCGGTTCTGTATCTTGAATAATATTTTTGTGTGCACGTAGTGATTAATCAAAACGTTCATCATTGCAGGCTACCAGAAGTATCGGCCTTCAATATGTTCCAGAAGTAGTATCGATGTATTCCTTTTCTGTATAATCGGAATTCCTTCTAGTTTTTTTTTTCCGACTCCCTCGCGACATCCATTGCATCCTCCGTTAATCTTCAATTACCATTTACCGTTTAGAAATTTTTATGACTTGAAAATCATGCAAAATGACGGAATCGGGCAAATTTCTCTCCCATCTGGCTGAATGTAAGGAAATTTAACTTTTTTCTTATCTTGGGAGTATTCTCAAGGGAATACCGAAAGTATATCTATCGTATTTTATGCTTGCGTGAAGAATATATGCATAGTACAATGGAAATGTGCGTATGTCTATCGCACATGTACGCAAAATGTTGATTTTATGCCTTTTATGCTGATTTAAGCGCCCCTGAACAGCTGTACGCAACCCGCTCCACTCTCAAGTATTAAGCGCGCCTTTACTGCATATTTTGCCCCTTGCGATTGTGAAATATCGGCTGGAATTATTACTTGAACGTTTTCTCGGACAAGTAAATCAAATTTCTCCTAGACAGATTTAATTTCTATCTAGGGGACTCCTCACTGGGAGTATTCTCAAAGGAATATCGGTTTATTGAAAGATCGATACATTGTATTAATTACATATATGGCACGCCGAGTTTCGCCTTCCTGCATGTGTGTACATCGGTATTTTTTTTAAATCACCACCCCGTACTCGAGAGCAATGCGCGGTCGGCGAGCGACGTTCATTTGGCCCTGCCCGGCGCACGCCGCGGCCGAGTTTGCTCCGAAGAGCGCCATCCATCGATTTCTGCGGGGTGGACGGCGCGTCGCCGCCATCTGGCGTGCGGGCTTTGCGTGTTGGCGCGAGCGCTAATCTCGCGCGAGATGATTCCTCTCCCCCACCCCCACCCACCCCTTGCGGTCGGCAGCCGACGAGACCGCTGGGTTTTTTTCGAACGCGTCCCGTCCGGTTGCGCAAAGCCTCCCTCCCTCGAGATTAATTCGCGCCGACCGCGACGTGTGCAGGACGCTGATTGTTTGTCTCGCTGCCCGTTGCTCGTCTGATTTCAATTTCTGATTCGATGTAGCTTTTAGTTTTCGTTTTTTGATGCCTAGTGGTACGAGTATTGTAAGAATCATAACTTGTGATACCCGTTTTTCATTCTATCACGTGTTAATTGTATTCTTCGCTTCCAAATACATTTTAATTGAATTAGTTCGGTTTTCTATAACGGTTGCTTTATTGATTCAAGTTGATTTAATTTTAAAATTTGACATTGAAAGTGAAACTGTTAAACTTTTTATTTTCATCCTATCATTCATCCACAAATTACAAATTATATTATTTTTCTTTTGAATTTGTTCTACTAACATGGAAGTGTTCTGAAGGGCCAGGGTCTTTGTATGTCTAAAGAAAAACATTACAGCAAAGAGAGGAATGAGCTCGATGTAAGAATTGTAAGCTTGGTTTAGTTTTATTGTGACTTCGGAGATTCCTAACTGTCCTGATTCCCACTGTTGAAACCTTCGAGAATCCAAAGAAAACGAAAGGAACGAAGGCAAGAAGTAGTCAATCAACTCTAATATATTACAGTAATTTTTTTGTTCGTGTTTTATGCGCTGCCGTACCGTTCATCCGATTGAAATAAAACATTAACTTAATGCTTGCACTTGCGCGAAGAATGTATGCGTAGTACAATGAAAATGTGCGTATGTCTGTCGCACAAATACGCAAAATGGGGGTGTTGATTTTATGCTGATTTAAGCGCCCCTGAACATCTCTATGCAACCCGCTGCACTCTCGAGTATTAAGCGCGCCTTGACTGCATATTTTGCCCCTTGCAATCGTGAAATATCGACCGGAATTATTACTTGAGCGTTATCTCGGCCAAGTAAATCAAATTTCTTCTTGATAGTGTCATAGCGAGTGCATGCTCTAAGAACGTTTTAACAATAGAATGCGTGACAACCATGTGCAATCCAGGACTTAGAACAAACCCATACTCGCGAGAAAGTCTCTCGTGTATTAAAATGTTTGCAGAGCGTAGCGTGTGAAGTGTAATACATTGCAATAGCGAAACATTGCCGGTTCCATAGTGAGAAACATAAAGAAGGGAAGATGGGTAGGGGCCGGAAGGAGCGCCAGAAGGCAGGTGGTGGTCGCTCACCTAGCAGGTTGAAGTTGTAGAGCCAGGCGGTGCTGGCCGCCTTGAAGATGTTGCACCAGACGAGGCTGTGGTGCGAGTCGATGAAGAACTCCCAGGCGTTGGGCTGGCCCTCCCGCTGCAGCCCGCGCTCCGCGCACACCTTCCAGACGCGGCGCCGCCGCGCCTCCAGCTCCGCCTCCAGCGCCTGCACGTCCACGCCCCCGCCCGCCTCGCCGTCCTCATCCTCCTCCTCGGCCCCCGCCCCCGCCGCCGCGGGCCGAGGGAGCACCGCCTGCTGCAACACACGGCGATCCACTTCATTTATTCAAAATAATTGACATGTGTACATTTCATTCACTTCCAAAGCAATATTCCCTTACTGAATATACTCGTACTTTTTTTAAGCTAATAATTTTTTTAAAACTATTGTTTCAAAAATATTTATGGGGGATCCGAACTGAAGTTGCTAGTCCCGGAAATGTTTTCTACATCCGCTCCTGAGCATTAGCCTTCACGGCCGTCGGGAAGGTGATGGCGAAGGTGATAGACGGAAAAGTTTGCTTTGCTAATATGTCATGTTCATAGATGCGCACGTGAACACACTTTCGTACCTAGTCACGTACCTACACATACACACAACACACACACACACACACACACACACACACACACACACACGTAGACATAAACTCAGTCTTGAAAACGTGTTACTTTTCCACCCTGCAAATTTTTGATCCCGGGTCATTGTTTTGTGTGTGTGTGTTTTCTTTTTTCTTTCTTCACATTTGTTGTCTGGAGAGTTCTAAAAATGAAACATTCTGAGAGATACAATAGAATAGCTATTTTGGTTACTAGCACGGAAGTCAGATGACGTACGATGTTCACGAATAAATTTTGAAATTATTATGAAGGACTCGGTGAGAGAATTTTAAGCCTTACTTTTGCAGTTTTCAGATTCATCTCGTTTAATGTTGGGCGATCGTATTCAAATCTGCTTCGATGTACAAGTCATCAGAGGTGTGATATCGTTAAGAGTGTGAAAATTCAGTAATGAATAAGAAAGAGATCGCTCGGGGAGAATTGTGGTCGAAAGTGAGAAACTGGTGTCTTATGGCTATACCTATTGACTTATGACTATACTTACCTATTCGTACGTCAGACACCCTTCATTACAAGCTGCGTTCATATGTTTGGTAAGAATTTGTAGAACCTTAAAATACTCTCGGTATCCTTAACAACATGCGAGACGGCTGCAATATCGATTCATGTTGTAACGACTACTTGTAGCACGTTTGATTCATATTGACATGATTTCGTGGCGGGTCGCGTCTTGCAAAGTGCTACTATGCGGTCAATAAACAGTAAACGAAAGTGGATTCACGAGTACTGAAAAGATAATTTACGTTTTCGATTTCCAGGGTGGGGTTCTGGAGTTGTTTTTTATGAAACGCGACGGCGAATACACTTTAGAACGTGCGCATTACGCATGTCAATTGGCTTTGTTAAGTGCTAGTAAAGAGAATTTTACCTTGAAAGATTCTGTCTGTAATCGAACAAGGATAATAATAAATTTTAAAAAAGTGAAGAAAATTTACTTTAGTTTCGTCAGTGCAATAGTACTTGCGTTCTTGGCGTTAATTTTAAATTATATTATAAAAGTTTCTAAGTATAGATGTTAAGCGTCAGTTATTTTTTTTTTTTTCATTTTGTGCGCAATTTATTTCTTACTTCACCGAGTATAGCAGAGCATTATTAACAATGGTTTACTAGATAGGAATTATTTCTTTGAACCGCATGGTGGTTACTAATAACTCGATGACATGTTACTGCATTCACGAAAAAAGCATACGCCATGAGTTCATGGTCAGAAGGAAGCGTTTTCAATTAGGTGTTCGTTCGCCTTGTTTGTTCGTAAATACTTCTATTGAAATTATCTATGTATTTTCGAAACTGTCGGGATTCATCGCTGATGAAACAAAGACTAGAAATAGAGACGAGGAAAAATGGAATCGAGTCAAGTTTTTACAAATGACGTGACGGCAAACGAGCCCACAAACAACTATAAACAGACGAATGAGTGATTTATAGAAAGCCCGTGCGTTTCAGAATAGTGGGGTTACGTGAGCATGTGTCATTTTCTCCCTACATTTTATATCGATACATCGCTATCATAGGCCGGCGATCTTCGTCACGCGAATGCACTGTCGTGTGTATTTCCACTGGGATTCAGCAGCTGGCGTCGTCTATCAGCTCGGGATGTCATTCTGGAAAGAAAGCAATTGAAGACGATGGTTCCATCGTTTTCGTCGGACAACCTACAAGACTGAAATAACTCGACAACGTGGAGTAGAAACCGCCTACTTTGTCTTTGGCCATTTCAGATGAGTGTGAGGCCCTCGAAATCGAACGTAAGCGCCTGAAGGTTAGATTACCTGGCGTACTGTCTACATTTGTTCTGATAAAATAATTAATATAATGGACAAAAATTAAAATATTTCTGAGAAAATAGCTGTTATAATAGAAATTCAAAAACTTCGTGGTGTTGCAGCGTTTATGGACGCTTGTAGTTAGAATAGTGCGAATAGATGCGTGGAGTGCGTAATAAGGGATGACGTTGTTTAAATACATTTCCCAAACGTCGGCAAGTCTAGTATGGATAAACTTTCAATATCCTATATCTATTAAACTGCGAAATATTAAAGTTTCTGATAGATTGAATTTGAATGTGCATCACACCATTACGAGAACCAAACATGCGTTTCTATTCAATACACGGATGGCCTAGATACAGATCAATAACATATTCTTTGCGCTATTGCATGCCTGAAAGTGGATATTTTGTAAGTTTGATTTTTAATTAGTTGCATAGCATTGTTTTTTCTCGAAGAGGGGTATTATGGATTTATTTGTGGTCCCTAAATAACAATCTGAAAGCGCGGATGACAAACGAGGCGAAGAGAAAGACTAAGTAATGTGCAAGTAGATTAGTTTTCTACTTTACGTGTAGTTACGTGTAAGTAAACAACGAATTAAACCAAAATTTGCGTTGAAAGTGCTGCTTAACTGCTCATTAATAACTGTTTTTCTATTAAAAAATCAAAAGTTACCTCAACTTTAAGATAAATGGATATAGGACAATTAATATACGAGGATTAACTTGTTTGTTAACACTTCTGAAGAAATGCTGCCGTACTGAAAAAGAGAATCGGGTCGGTAGTTGGAAAGAAAGAGTTGAATAGAATGATAGTAAATGTATCACTTACGTACTACAAAGGTGGCATAACTTAAAGCTTAGCAATAGCACTGGTAGGAAGAAATAGAGACGAACGAACTTTGGCGATTTATCGCAAGAGAGCAGGTATATCGGACGTTGTATAGATTTCTTCCGTAGGCCAACTTCAAATTTTGGAAACGACTCCCGCCAAATGTTTTATTTTTTCTTTTTGTTGTTTTTGAGAGGGGGAGGAACCGCAACAGTTATGTTGATGCAGGCATAACTGAATCAATGTTTCGAAGGCATGTTGGAAGTATTGTCTCCACGAATGGAGACTCGCGAAGCATTCTCCCGACGTGTTGGCGCGAATAAATCTCCCTCGCTTTGTGGTGAGCAGAAATCGCTTTCAATAGTGCCCCCGCCCTCCCGGCGCAATCGATGCGAAGCCGAAACCCGTGCAGCTGTCGAGGCGATTCGAGACGAGCAATCGACCAGGTCGCGCCGACGGGTCGGGACGGGACGCGTGGGCCGAGTGCACTTGTCACCGCTGACTAACGACGCAGCGACCCAACAGCCAAGTCCCTCCCCCCGTCACCCCACCCCCCCCTGCTCCGCCCCCTCTCACGCTCCCCGCTCCCCGCCTTGTCGTGGCGTCTTGCCCCGCCCCGCCCCGCCCCGCCCCGCCCCGCCCCGCCCCGCCCCGCCCCGCCTCGCGCTCTTCGCCCGCCCGCCCCGCCCCCGCCTCTCTTCGGCCAGCCTCACCTCGCCCCACTACGACCCTCCTCCCCGCCCCGCCCCCTGTGCCCCCTCCCGCTACGCCCCACCTCTCCTGCCCCGCCCCCACCCCACCTCCCTCCCCCGCCACCCCACCTCCCCGCCCCGCTACGCCCCACCTCCCCGCCCCGCTACGCCCAACCTCCCCGCCCCGCCCCGCCCCGCCCCTCCTTGTCCCACCTTGCCTTGACTTGCCCTGCCCTGCGCTGCGTCGGCCCGCACGGCACCGTGTGCGGCTAAGAATAGAAGGGCCGGCGTGCTGTAGGCGCCACGCCCCGTCCCTCTCCGCCCCCGTCCCGCTCTACAGGGCCCGTGTCGCCCGCTGCCTAGGCCGGCGGCCGCGGCGCTCGGCGGCCGAACCGGGCTCGGTCGGCGCACTTGGCGCCCGCTTGCGCCGAAAGTTTAGAGAGGATAGTCGTGATGTCCACGTTTTGCGCTCCATGTTTTGTAAGTTTCTCGTGGTTGTTTTTGAATGAAAAATGCCATCAAAACGAAGTCATAATTTTCGCAGGTCAACAAATTGAAAATTACTTCGGATGTAAGATGATCAAAAGTGACGGGTCTGAAAAGGAGGCGGAAATGCTACTTTCTGGAAGAATCTTGATTTTGAGTAAAAGTGGTTACGTTATTCTTGTTCTTTTTTTTTTTTTTTTTTCGAAATCAATGGCGAGCATTCAGAGCGCTTGAAATTGGCCAAAACAGAACTCTGTTTCATCGAACTTTTGTTGGATGGGGTGCTGAACAGGGTTGTGATATAGAAGAATTCCGCCTGCTTTTCAAATAATTGTAGAACGGAATTTTCCTTGCCTTGTAGAAGAATGTGAATATTTTGAAAACAGTCAATATTTATTAGAAAAAGTAATATAGAACTTTTGATTTACAAATCCACTAGCTTCCGTCCATAGGTAGTCTATTGTTTTTGCATTGCTGTATCTGATGATAAAAGTTGTAATTGCACTTGTTTTTGACTGTTTGGTTAAATCGTAATTAAAAATAATAATCTAGAGAACTGGACATTGTTGCTTCTACCGGGCGCGTAATTGAAATGTTCTGGGCTCGTAGCGGCGGCTTAATTTTCTCGCTTCAATTCAACCCCCAACCCCCTCCCACCCGCACCCCACGACACTGCCTCTCATTTCTAGGTGTAGGCCGACCTTCTCTTTTAACTCCCAAAGCAACTGCAGCTGCTGCACGTGCCCTGGTGCAGAGTAGTGTATCAGTAGTGCCCCTGGAAGTAGCTGAAAAGCGTATTTTTTCTCGAAAACGGCATTTCTCGACTGGAAACCTATTGCACGAAACTTTATCCAATAAATGAGAAAGGTCTACATTTTACTTACACATTACTGCCTATTGTCGTGGGCACGTCCTGTTTATTTTTCTGTTGTGTTTTATTGTATCATGTTAGATGTGAAGCGCTTGTACCAGTTTACATACTTTGTTTTCAAACATTTTTGGTTTTGCGAACAATAATAGTAAAAACTAAACAAAGTGTTTCCATTATTAAACGAATGCCAAACTCGTGTATTGTTCTTGAGTGACCTCGTATACTTGCAAGGTTTACATTCGGTAACTGCTTTGTTCCCGGAAAAATGGCCCGCCTGTGAACTGTCTATTTAAGCCCGCGAGTCTGTTGTCATGTTCCTCGAATTGTGCTGCTTACGTGTGCTTCGCCGCCTGCCAAAAGCTGCCTATTACGTTACCCACGAACCGTAAACGTCTATTACTCTGCGCGGTGGAACATCTTTGCGAAAGTAGGAGCATCTTTTAATACAATGTCTGTTGAGTGGCGCTGGTTTTTTTTAACGTAACTGGACAAACTCTTGCGAGTCGCCGGTGGCATGCAGCAGCTGTGGGTAACGCCGTTCGCCTGGGCTTGTCACACCGCCCACTCTCGACTTTGACATCCATTTCTGGTACTTTGCAAACGGTTCCTCTCTGGTGCTCGTGGGAGATTGCCATTAAGTTTTCTGAAAGTGCACGATTCTAGGAACGTTGTTTTCGCCAATTATTCGCGAACCACGAACATGTAATTTTGATTTCCTCTAGAGGGAAAGCATTGACGCGGCAGCAACCGTTAAAAAATATATAAAATACAGTACAAGCGAAGATGACTTGAACAGTGTCGCAAATGCTGTTTTCCTATCTTTTTATGATCGACAGATGTCTGATAAAATACGGTTGCACTACGTTAACAGTGAATGAAGAAAAGTCTCATTTTCAGGAAGAGGACAGCAAAAAAGAAAAGCGTCTCTAATTATTTTTTAAGGTACTTTCTTGATCTATTTCGTATTACCACTGGTTAATGGTTTTATGTTCAAAATCTGTTGACCAAACAACAATATATTTTGTTCTACTGTTAGGCAAATACGAGATACCGAAGAAAAAAGTGTGTCGTTAACTTTACTCATGCGTGACATTCTACCAACGTCTAAGTGTTTTGCATGTCCACAAATATTCATTAAAATTAATGCAAACACAAGCCTTGCAATAAGTTCAACATTTTTATCCACACTCAAAAAAGTAGTGTGCCAGTATGCGTAGCGTGCATTTTTGATAAGTTAATTTCGAAAATTATTCAAACGTTGGGAAGGAGTTCGAATTCTATGGCAGAGCCACCTCAGATTGCAGCCGCAAATTACCGCGAGGTTTCTCTCGACTTCACGGCTTGCGTGACCTTATCTTCATGGCTCGCCACTATTTCTGGACACGCTATTGTTCCAGCACGCCGCCACGGTGACGCGGACGCAAACACAGATTCTTATTCAGTTGTCCTTAACGGTTGCGTCCAGTGGCACTGCTATAACATGTAGCTTTGCGGGCTCTCGTAGTGTCTGCTCCAGTTGGAAAAAATGAGGGAGGAGAAGCAAAGGGAAATGGAAAAATTAAAAAAGGCAGATTACCTAAACCGACAGGAATGACGTCAAGAGACAGATGACGGAGACACTGTTGCGAAAGCGCCGGCCACGCAACAGATGTCAAGAGGGCGGCATTGGTGGAAGGTACTGCTCCCACGGTTTCATGAGAGGCACTTGACAGCGATCTTGATGTGTCATGACTGTTGGGGAAGCGTTACCGAAAAACTACACGACAGTAGGAGAAGGAATAACTACTTAATCTTGTGAGGTAGCCTTTATAGTAGTTGAGTTTCCAGTTGAAACTTCGTTGACCGGGAGGCTATATACTTTAGATGGTAGCGAATTTTGGACACCGTGTAAGTAGCTGTCTACTGTTTGGGTGAGATTTCTTGAGTATGACTGCTCTGATAGGTCTATCACTCCTTGGCAGATGCCTGAGAAACAAGGGTTAGCGATCTTTTCTTCCCTATTCTGCCCTCACTCCCAGTCTTAGGGACAAGTGATGGACCGATCCTTCATCCCCTTGTGACTCGTCCGTCACGGAGTAGAAAAGACTCCGGCAGTTCTGCGAATACGACCGCTTACTAGATCTAAACCTAAGGACCCAGAGAAAAGGAATGTACAAAGCTAGGCTTATTCAGCTTGCTGTATGTTGGAATTTATTTGCTAGAAGAGGAGAACGGGAGTCTTGAGAAGTCTCTTGTAGACGGTGGCATTGCCCGGTCCATCCTGGGGATGAAACTGTCACTTTCGGAACTAGGACCTTGATTTCATGGAGATGCGGCTGCAAACGCCCATCTTTTCGCTAATGCACTAGCCTAAATAAACTTTATTGTGATGCGAGTACCTACACATTGAGGTCATACCTAGAATGGCCGAATGATATGTAATTATGGCGGTATGAAATGAAGGATGGAACAATGGAAAACAGAAAAACATGGAGAAAACCAGCCACGATCACGCTTTGTTCTTCGTAATGGGTTGCTGAGATTTGAAGAACGCTGCCCAGAGTTGAAAAGGTAGCGCGCTGGCCGCGATGCCGCGTGTCGCCTCGTGCCTGCGGCGAGTGTGACGTCGGTGGAGCGTGCGGAAAAGCGAGTGGGTGAGATGGCTGGGCCTGCCTCTTCCCGCAGCCGGTTCCCGCGGCCAGCGGCGCCGCGCGGCGCCTGCCCGTTACCTTCCGCAAGCGGCCAAGCCCCGCCCCCGCCCCCGCCGTCTCGTGGCTCACAAACCCCGTTCCCGGACGGAAGCGGGCCGCCGCCGCCGCCGCGAGAGATGCGGCTAACGGGGCTCCGGCCGGCGCGGGAGCGCGATTCGCAATGTCCTCCCACATCGTCCTCTCCCCGACGCGTTCCGCTCCGTCACGCCCCGCACTTTCCCGCCCTGCTTCTCCCCGCTTTGCTCCGATCTGCCGCTCCACGATCCGCCCCCTCCTGACCGGCCCCCCTATCCGATTCGTCTCTTACCCGATTCGTCTCTTACCCGATTCGTCTCTTACCCGATTCGTCTCTTACCCGATTCGTCTCTTACCCGATTCGTCTCTTACCCGATTCGTCTCTTGCCCGATTCGTCTCTTGCCCGATTCGTCTCTTGCCCGATCCGTCTCTTGCCCGATCCGTCTCTTGCCCGATCCGTCTCTTGCCCGATCCGTCTCTTGCCCGATCCGTCTCTTGCCCGATCCGTCTCTTGCCCGATCCGTCTCTTGCCCGATCCGTCTCTTGCCCGATCCGTCTCTTGCCCGATCCGTCTTTTCTGCTCAGGGGACCGGAGTAGGGAGGCTTCTGAGATGAGAACAACCCCCTGTCCGACTATAGAGTGAAGGTGAGGAGCTGCGTAGCGGCCCCTTTGCCACCTTAACGCTGGGACGCAAATTCAGATCACTGTGCAAGGTCTCATTCACAATGCAAACTCAAAGGTAAACGTAACGTAGCCGCAAAACCTACAAATGAGTTACTAAGCGAGACCATTTACAGTGCCTTGTAACCGTAGACGTAAGTGCTTAAACTTAAAGAGTTCACAAGCTCCAAGCTTTTACCTTAAGTTCATGTCGGAATTCTACCGAAGACCAATCTGAGAGCACCGTGGAAGGTCGATTTCAGATATATATGTATATAAACGATGGTGGTGAAACTTAAAACTAGTTCTTTCCACCATGCTAGAAACGAATCGATCAAGTTTTAGTACGTTGAATTCTGATTGGTTCAGGCGAAATTTATGTTCCAGCTTGTGTTTGTCATTGCGAATGCTTGTTTTTACGTGTAAATTTTACGGCTATGTTTAAAGCATTTTGTGACGTTTAAGTTTGCATTGTGAACGATGCCTAATAAAATGGCAGACCATGCTGGTTGGCGCAGTTTGCGGGTATTCTCGGGGTTCTCGCGTCCTTTCTCTCGTATTTCACCACACTTCTTCATCGTTCGATGGGGTGACGCGCGCCGGGCCGGGCCGCTCCGCTCTGGAGATTAAAGGAAAGGTGAACAGGCCCACAAGGATGAAGGCCTGAAACTTTCCCTTGTGAGGGTCGGGATTCAAATCCTGAACACACCATGTTGAGTTGTTGGTGGAAGTAGGTTAGTGGCTTGTTTCTTCCGAGTTTCTCCAGTTTCCACGTTCTCTCATCCCGATGTTTTTCTACCAAAATTCTTTCTTCATACACACAAAAACAGAATTGTAAATAAATCGCGTATTCCCGACTCCTGGATGTCCTTGGCGTTCGTGGCGTGCAAAGATTCATACATTGGCCAAAGATTCATACCTCGTTCATACCACGTTGGAAAAGAGCACGGGAATTATTCCAGGAAGTAAAGACTCGAGAATGATCCCTTTTCCTGCCAGGACTCGAACACCGGTTCTTGTTGGTAAGCCATCTATTTCAAATACTGCAACAGCTCTAGAGGTTTTCATAGAAATAGGAATCGTCGAATATCTGCGATCTGCGTGCCCGTTGCGAGAAGCTACGCTTTTAGTGAAGCATCAACACTAACCGCTACTCTTTTGTAGGTCTGCTTCATTATTTCGACGGGTTGGCTTTATTATTTCATCCGAGAGAGCGACAGCTGTGAGTAACGTTCTTTTAGAATGCGTGTAATACATTCGCTTCTTTCGCCGACTTATATTTGACGTGTATTGCTAATAGGGATGAAATAAATTGTTTCAGGAGACACAGAAAAGAGAATGTGACTAAAGAACTGAGAAATAAGGTGAACATTAAGTAGATATTTTGTAGTAACAATTTGCGAAGTGTACCTAACCAACCTCTGTACTTGGCTCTTGCAGGAGGTCATTGCCCTTAAACGGATGCTGCAATACAATAATAATAATAATAATAATAATAATAATAACAATAATAATTGAAATGGAAATGTCAATGGTCATAATAATGATAATAATTACTAACGGTTCTCCTGGAATTGAAGCACCCGTGATTTTTACCTAAATACTTTTAGGTTATTTACCAGTTAATTTTTATTTTAATTTCGTGTTCTTTTACCAGTTTTTTATAAGTGAAAATCTTTAAATAGTCCTAAGAGAACTAAGAACCGATGGCGTTTCAGAAATTCGTACGATGCGGAGACAATTCTGGCACAAATGAAACGGCAAGGCACAAAGAAAGTTCATATGATTTTTTTTTTTTTTTTTTCGAAGATATTAATTTTGTTCTCAGACAAATGCCCTTCCGTTCACCAATTGTTTCCGAGAAGTGAATAATTATTTCCATGGACCTTCAGAAGGCTGGTAATGGTAAATCTCGAAGCGTTTATAGCAATGAAGAGCCCTCAGGGCAGGGAAGTGCTCCCCGCATTAACGCCAGCGAAGCGCACGGGACGGCACTGTGCAGAAGCGCAGTTCCTGCGGCGGGTCGGGCCCTCCCCCCTCCCCCGCCCCCGCCCCTAACCCGAGGCTTCCTGCACGCGGCGCTGCGAACTGCCGCCGTGAAATTACACTGCACCCTAAAGTTCGTTATTGTGCTTGTTCCGTTCCGGGCGACGTGCTTTTAAATAAAACCCCGGCGTAATCGCCCTGCTTGACCCCTTGTTCCGTGCGCACTTGCGTGACACGTGGCCCTGCAGCACGCCTGTGAATGCACCGCACGCTCGCGCTGCAGCCAAACCACCGCCGGCCTCCGGCTGTAAAGCAATCACGGTTCGTACGGATTCCGGAATAATCGTTTTTTTCTCGAAAGGTGTCGTTCGCCACGAGCACGGAGTGGTAAGACTAAAAAGAATCTGATTTCTCAAATGGCTGAGGTTTAGTGTGCGTTATTAAATATATACCACTCATCGAAATCAGAGTTATAATAAACTTATTAGTTTTCTGGCGTGTCAGTCAAATTTTCAGAAAACTAAAGTGGGGAGGGTCTGATACTGTATGGATATTGACAGGAGCTGCTCTCATCTTCCCTCTACGAATGTGCATTACCTACCCTAATTATATATTTGATTCATCTCAACAATCCTGAACTGTACGATAAAGAACTGAAAATTGTGAAATTTAAAAGTGACTGAAATTGTTTCACCCATTTGAATATGGGTGTCTACTCGCAACTGCAAATAATGCGGTTAGTGACAACTGAGAATCTCTGGACGCAGGCTACCATCGAAGCTGTCCGATTTCTGGTGATTTTTCACTGTCGTATTACTTATCAAAAGTAAGGTGAATAAATGACGTGTTCTACACTTAGCGAGGCAATTGTGGTTATCTCGTCTCAGGATCAAAAATTAAAACGCGTCAGAAAGTTCGAAATCGGGCTTCGCGAAAGAAGTCGAAACGCCTGTTTGTTCTTGAATGTCCACAAACCAATTGTTCACTTTTTCAGCTTCTGCGACAATGTGACCGAGGGAGGACAGTGTTGTAGATCCCGTAGAACAAGAATTCCATAGATGTATGTACCAAAATGCACGAAAACCCTCTAATCGAAAAGTCATCAGTTTCAATGTAATTGAAAGGGCTCAGTAAATCAAGGGGCTATCCCTTATTGACCTAGTTCTGAGAAATTGAGGGTTTTACTAGAACTTTCATAAAATAACTGGGTACACTTTTAAACAGAGTACACTTTCATTTAAGTTCATACTGGATTCTAATATTCTATTACACTGAAAGAATAATATTTATAATTATATAAATAATAAGGTTTATTTAATGCTAAAAAGTAATAACTCAATTTCACAAAAAATGTAGGATAGCCTCTGTTGTACTGATCCCTTCAACTGTCACATCCTCTTAAGAGAAGAGGTAATGGTGCACCAAATGACGCTCCCTACGAGTGTGGGTGTGCGTCAGCGCGAGCGTGCATGCAAGAGGTGGCGGGTTCTCCCCGTGCTTCATCCGCGTAGCGGGTCGATGGCGGAAGCGGCGGGGGCCGGGGCAAGGGGGCGTGGTGGGTTGCGCGCGGGGTCAGCTGGAGTGGGCGCCGGTCAACAGTGGGCGGGATATTGCCGCCGGGACAGTCTCAGGGCACGCGGCCAACGCCTGCACGCCTCGCTGCCTCTGAGGCCGCTGTACTCAGCGTCGCCCGTGACCAGACCGACTCTTTCTCCATGACGTCCCTTGCACGCCGGTATTCACGTGCACGCCGGCATCCACTTGCACGCCGGCATCCACTTGCACGCCGGCATCCACTTGCACGCCGGCATCCACTTGCACGTCGGCATCCACTTGCACGTCGGCATCCACTTGCACGTTGACATCCACTTGCACGTCGATATCCACTTGCACATCGCCATCCACTTACGAATGTGCTCTACTACACCTTTTCTCTTAAAATGATTTAAAAATAAAATGGTAATTGGTGATTGATTATTGGATTAATCTTTTCTATCGGTTAAATTTGGAATTCATTGTATTGAATTAATCGTGATCTTTGTGTTTGCTTTGTTACACAAGACATTATCCACTAAACTGACCCCTGTGATGTGTGGACTTGTGGTAGGAACTCGCCTCCCCCTACTAAAGAGTTTATGCGCCCCCCCCCTCCCGCCTGCCTCAACCTTCATCCCGTGTACGCTCTCGTCGTCCACCGCTGCCAGCATCCCGCGTCAGCGTGGGCGCGGCGTCCGCCTCGGGCGGGAAGCGGTTGCGGGCGTCCGCCTTGCGGCGTGGGCCCAAGGGAGTCGGTGGCACTCGGCCTCGTTGACAATTGCTACTGCTCCTCCTCCCTCCCTTCCCCCCCTCCTCCTCTTTCGCCGCTGTCGCTGCGCGGGAACGCGCGCGGCCTCGTTCGTGCTTGCCGGCCGCTCACGCTGTGCGCCTGCGTCGTGCAGGGCGACCGGCAGCGAATTTTAATTGTTTTCTTCAATATGTCGCTGTATTATATCTTCACGGATTAGACTTTGAATCGGTTTCCATGAGAAACGTTCACGTATACCATTAAATAATTTCGATGCTGTTGTTTCGTATTATCGTAAATTGTAGTACCTTTGTTCTATGCCATATAGCCATCATGAAGAACTAAGGCATATCTTGTACTAGAAAACTATTTATTCAGTTTTCTAAAGCATCAATAACATATTTCAGATTGAAGTTCTTTTACGTTCCATAAATGCGGCATTACACGGACTACATTAGTTCCCCGACATATTACAATACACGGGTCAGAGTTTCTGAATTTTAAATTAATTTATAATTAATTCAAACTTCTAGATCATTCGAAGTTCAGATTATTATAATCAAATATTAGAACATAATTGTACTGTCCAGTGACGCCGAACCCAACTGCTTCCAATCCGAAGGCCGCGAAGCCGATGCACGTCCTCTGAAATGCGCGGCGTCGGCGGGCCCGCTTACGATCGTTGTAGAAGTCAGCTTCAGAGTAGCAAGTCTTGAAAACTCCTAAAGCGAGAGTTTGCTTATTAGAAGAAACATCCTGAGCGGCCCGACTTTTGCGTTCTGATACATATAAGAAGCATCTCACTTGAATGGCGGTTTGCATTTAATTTCGGTTCATTTACGTTGTAAACGATACTATGTTTAAAATGATGAAAAATGATATTAACCTGTACACTTGATTCAAGTCTGGCTGTATTGTGTTTGGTCAAGTGCGGACGAACCGAACAACTTTAATTTTTTTACATTAACGATCGTTCGCCAAGGATAAACAGGTATCCAAATTCGCGTACCTAATACATACGGCTGTTCTTGCACAGTATAGGTATCGGAATAAATGAAGGCACTCCATCGAAGGATTTTTGGTGTCATTTCTAGGTGCAACCTCGTGTCAAACCGTCTGGACTCCCACAATCTCAAGTTTCGCTTAATTTGAAATAGACATTAATGTTCGTATCGGCAAAAAAAGTTGTGGAGCTTACGTTTGTCAGAAATTGTGTTTTGCTACACAGCTGTTAATTGCCTGACCGTCATTTTCAGGTTTAGTTCATTGGGGCGATTGGTAAGGCATTGAATGCAGATTAGCGGAATAAAAATGATGGAACGGCTCCGTCAGTTTTTTCTATTATTGATACTTCGAATGTAACCAATTGATCTATGTCCCTTCAATTTCTCTTCATATAGTCTTAATTTTACGTGTTACCAAATAGACCTTTTTCTTATGTCACCTACAGTGAAGTTTTGTGCGAGATTTTCCAATATCTTCATTCGTTTGAAAAGTGAATTAACTTCAAAGAACTCTGACTGTCTTAAATCTTAATATTTTCTTCGCTTCGAAAAGTCGTGAGTACTCCGTGCCTCGGATCAATGCGAAGCGACAATTGAAATGCGACTTTGGAATGGTACTAAGATAGATATGCAATGAGGACATAAGATACAGAAGCAAACTGAATTAATTGATACATATCCGTACTAATCTTAATTGTTGTCGAGTGAAAAAAGAAAACTAGATGTAATGCATTGGTACACAGGAATGGTGATATCGTAATACAGGTATGATGAATCTCGTAAATAAGTTAATATAAAAGATAATGTGGAAAACGCGTTCCAGACATGCGAGAGAACATGTACATATATTCGTATGTGTATGAAGGTATCGGGTGTGATCTGGCCGACTATGTAAATTACACCTTTGAGAATTCAAGTTTTATCAGCCACTTGCGAAAATACCGCTTTCTTTCTCAGCCCAGGAGACGGTCGTAATAATTTTAACTTGTTTCGCCTGTGTGCGTCGGCTGTAAATATTTATGACTTTGGAATGTGCCCACTGATGTTCTCAAGCCTTTATATATATTTATGAGGAAATATTGTCGTCGGCGATTTTTTTGTGTTTAATAGTTGATACCGGTTTGTAATGTGCCTTGAGTGATTCTGCGGACAGAGAGAAATGACATTTTTATCTCGTTTTTTTCTTTTATTGTAGGAATACTAACCAAAAGGTCATTAAGTTCAACCGAAGCGTATTTGTAAAACTACTAAGTTTTTGTCAATAAAATCTGTAGAAACAGCAAATCGGAACATGGAATCAAACTTTGTATTATAAGAAATACGTCGAATATTGGACAGTAGATTTGTTAATGTTCATGACGTAGTCGTTATCGCGAATGAATGTTTTATTCTCGACAATAACATGTAAAGATGAAACAGTTTTAAATCCGCTGTAACGGCACTTGCGTAATTACTCGTACCAAATGCTTCCCGAATCTTCAGCGCAATTTGCAACCTAGATTTCGAACGTGAAGCGATCGCTGGCCGGTGTTGAAAGCGCCAGTTATCCCGTACACCCCACTCCATGGGGGAGGGAAGCGGTTTGTTATGACTGAAAGAGTTTTTAATTAGCAAGTTTGAATTTCAACTTCATTCTCTCTTTCGTAAAGAAAGTTCCCCGGACATGAAAAATTGCGATATCGGAGGCTGCAGTGCCGTTGCCATGCGCAGTGTCATGATGAAACGCACCCCGGCCTGGGGGGAATATTTTCCCTTGGTCTCCCTCTTGGAGTGAACTCTGAACCCCCAATTCCTCTTTCTCTCCCCCCCCCCCCGTGAGAACAGCGATGCGCCTGTCACGTGCTGCACATCACGGCTGGCCAATACCGTGCACGGCACGTGTCAAAGGGACAACTTTTATTATTGATATTAATCACTGCGCATTAAATGTTTGTCAATTCTTGGTGTTGACGCTATGAAATATTTCCAAAATTTACAATTTGTTACTGTCAGTAATAACAGAATTTGTTAAACAATTATAATTGATAGCCTATTCTAAACAACGATATCTTAATAGAAAAATCGAAGAAAAATATTGAACAAATATCTTGCAATATTTGTGAACAAAAATGAGTGAGGTGATCATAGAAAACATTGCTCAAGGATTTATTTATTATTGGCAAGCCTCGGCTCTCTGTCTTGAGCCGAATGAATTACGGGAAGAGCGTCCTTTCGTCCCGAGGAAATGATTCTCCATTCGCAGTACTCTGGGCCTCTGCTGATAAGTCTGTCTGAAGACTCGATGGACAGAGAAACTGGCAACACTGTTCGTATGGGCGGGAGATCCACAGATTAACAAATCAACGGCGAAGAGTGAAGTCAAGTTTACCTCGAGAAATTAATGAATTTCGATCTTGATTGTGTACGTGTCGTTGATTGCCTTACGTAATAAGAAACGAAATTAGAGAGTTTGTGCACGCCATAGCGGACAGCACTAGCGCTCTTCAGTGCATGCGCAGAAGAACGATAGTGATTTAACGTTCGAGGGGGCACAAACTCTCTATTACTTGGTTATGTTGTATACGTGGTTACATGGTTATGCTATAATTCGCCCGAAGGAGTGCAACCATCCAGTTTAGCAAACAAATGTATCATAGTATCACGCGATGATAGGTTAGATAAGTAGGGTTCTTTTATGAGATTAGGGTTATTGCAAGGGAGCTAGTGGGAATATTTCGGTTTTAATATTGATGATTGAATTATATGAAATTAAAAAATACTCTTTGTGGAAGATAATTGCGTGTAATTCACTCTGTAATGAATGCAATTTATTTGGTAATAAAAATAATATGCAGTGTAATGTACTGTAAAAGGAGAGCAGTTGAGTGAAGGTTCTAACGTTTCACGCGTGTTTTGGAAGGTAGGAGAGGTGTAGTACTGTTATATTTTGAGTCTCTTATTGGCTTCACATTGTGTTTGTCTTGCGGTGTGCGAAAACCTAAAATCTGGGTGATCAATTTCTGAAGAAAAAAAGGAGAAACTTGTTAAAGTCGGGGGAAAAAAACAATTCGCAGAAAATATGCAGGGGAACGTGAGTAAAATGGAGTGTTTTGTAGAAAAATAATCATTCGAGACGGTAAACACGTGAGACTCCTGTCTGTGGAAGGGAAGGTTGATACTTGTTTTTGAGACCGTGACGTCCCTCTTTCGTGTGTCGAGAGCAGTTATTCGAGTAATCGACGGGCACAAAAAACAGATGAAAACATCAAAGAATTGCCAGTAATGATAACGGAATGCACTTCCCTGGTTTGGTATTATAGCAGAGGAGAAAATGAAGTATTGTGGACCCTTTTCAAACAATTTTGTTTATTGATTCGCGTTTTCGAGGTTTTCTCGGATTCGACAGACCGCAATATGGGAGTGAAGGGCCGAGGGGAAGCGGGTTTGTGCGACCGACGGGCACCCTGTTGGAGATAAGCAGGCTGAGAGCGGGTACTGACCTGTGCGAGGGCGGGCCCGGTGAGTGCGGCGAGGTGGTGCAGCTTGGCGAGCGCGGGGGCGGGGCCGGCGGAGGGCGGCGGCGGCGGCGGCTGCGGGGGCGGGGGCTGCGCGGGCGCGAGGGCGCTGGACGCCAGCAGCAGCCCGTAGCCCGACGCCGCCAGCAGCAGCGCCAGCAGTTGCACGAGGTGGCGCGTGCGCGGCCCGCCCGCCCCGGGCGTCGGCCCCGCCCCCGCCCCCGCCGCCGCCGTCCCCGCCCCCGCCGCCCCATCCCCGCAGGGCAGCAGGCGCAGCAGCGGGCGCGGCAGCAGCGAGGCCGCGGGGGCGGGCGCGCGCGGCGGTGGCGACGCGGCCGGCAGGAGCAGCGGCGCGCGCGCGGCCGCCGCCGCCGCGGCGGCGCCCAAGCGCGCGCTCATCCCGTCATCGGCCGCCCGCACGCGCGCGCGCGCCGCCGCTTCCGCCTCCGCCTCGGCGCCGCCTCCTCCTCCTCCGGGCGAGCTGCCGTCGTCGACGCTGTCACTGCCACCGCGCTCCTCTGCGCAAAGCAATACACACACACACACACACTCCTAGGGAAGCTGTTGGCGAAGCAATGCGCGCTCGCAACCCTGTGGATGCTGTCGCTGCCTCCACAATCACATGCATGCATACAGTATACGTGACGTCGACGCTGCTTTTGCCACCGCGTTGCCCTGCGTGAACATGTAGACTTCGTTTCCGCGCTGAGTGTCAATGAAGTTTGGTTGCCTGGCCATTCGCGCAACGTTGTAAAGTGTGTACGGTTTCGGCTGTCACACAGCGACCTCCTTCAGGGCATTAGTCTTAAGATGCCGGTCTCGCTGCGGACTCGTAAGACTCCAAACATACGCTCGCATTACTCGTATTCCTCTCACAATACGTTTCACCTAAATACAATTCAGTATTTGTGTCTCTTGGTTCGTTGTTGGGACATGTCCTGACATCGAATTTGGGAGTCAAAAGTAATTGGTTTAGTGTTGCCTGCCGTGCTGGCGCCAAATTAAAAAAAATTCAAACAGTGCACTTGTAGTATGCCATTGGAAACGTTTCGAGTGTCCCTACATATTTCTCGTTTTTTTGAAGGTCTAGGGGGGAGAAAAACTTGTTGTAACCATGCTAGAAGAATTGCGAAGCTTTCCTGTCCCCAACTCGTCTGAAATTATTGCATGACGAACGCCCTACCGTGAGAATGACATAGGCAGTTTCAATTCGGAATTCAGTGTAAGAATGTACGGTTCGGTTCGGTTTGCAGTATAAAAAGGATGCCTTTGACCTCAGCAGCGTATCATTTATTGAGATTTACTACAACTCGTACACATTTCATTTCTTCTACCTTTTTGTAAGAAAAATTAAAAACTAATCTGCTGAATTGGAGTGACTGGAAGAGTTTCCACCATCGATGCAAAAGGGCTGCAGTTATCCGTTTCTGGCAGCTTATGTGGCGAAGACGCCTCGTATGTTTCAGTGAAATTTCTTCAAATTTCTGTTTAAGTGTTGCAGTGTAGGCAGTCTGTTCTGCGACGCACTACCAAGTGCTGGTGCGTTGAAGGAAAGACTACGTACGTTTATAGGATCGTTTTTGTATGTGCTTTCTCTTCTTTAGAAAGTATCGTGTGGATTGCGTTATATTCTGCAAAGAGGAAGTGAAAGTGCTCTTTTCGCAGAGACGTAAATGCTGCTGGCTCACTAAATTCCTCGCCAGTTGAAAATTCGCAATAATTACGTTTTTTACGTTTTCTATAATTGGGTTATTTCACTGCTTGTCAAGTGAATATTGAAAATCGTATGAGTGGTTTTCTTTTTTCCTTGTTGCCTGCACGTATATCCATGATTCGCCGTCGACTAGTAATAGTAGTGGACTGTTTGTATTGTGGGAAGTTATGGTCTGTATTTAGAAAACATTGCTATTAGGAGAACGTAATAGGATTCAGCTAAGATGCAGATTTTCCGCCTTGTCATTTCCTTCAAACAGTTACTGGCTAAATTTTTTCTATTACCCTGTCGAATTTTGCGTTCAAGAATATCATAAAATGACGAATTGAGCCCGAGGAAATTTAGTGAACTTGTTGCAGAGCGACTAAACGAATGCTCATATCAAGCTCATTGGGTTATGAAGTTCACTTCTTCGGCTGGCGATGCGGAGAGCGCGTGTCTGTTGTAGTGTCAATGCGTGTCGATTTCGACTGGCGCGCAGTGCACATGTTTGTGAGTTGGCATGTGAAACCATTTCTTACAGTTTAAAAGATAACGAAAGTGAATATCAAGAGGCGTGACACTGCTCGACGACACCCTTTGGAACCGTCACTAAGAGCTTCTTCGTCCTAAACTCATGGCTTCCTATTTTCCGAGGTATTATTATGCCTTAGACGGGATAGTTGACACTTTCAGTGTGGGTGATTGACAACAGCAGTGGTCATTAGTATCCAGAGTGTAGTGAATGTTCTATCCGGTAGGGGGCGGTGTTCGTCCCCAACTGGTAGGAGAGATCCAGCGCCGGCTTGCGGGGGTTTACCATCTTCAGGTATCTCTCTCCAGGAGGCACCGCTCAGCTGGGGCAAAATAACCTCTCCACTGGTCTCCCGACGTGTTTGATGGTGAAGTGCATGTAATTGTGTGTGTAAGAGGAGAGCATGGGCCAAGGAAGTCAGAGATCGCGTGCGACCCATGGCCCCCTTGTTAGGGAACTGCTCTGGCATTCGCATGTTACTAATCGGAGAAACCACGGAAAACTGCCGGTCAGAGCAGCGTGCCGCTGGGATTCTTCTCCTGGCAGCGGCTGAATTCGACCCAGCTACCTAGCTAGTATCGAAAATGAGCCACCGTCGGAACTCGAACACTAGGATTTCCCGGTCAGAATCGCTCTTAAAACAACGGTAATTGTGGCTCCGTCCGCAATTTGGTATTTTAAGTTGTGCGTGACATCTTTTGATTGATGCTGCTCTAGCACCATAGTGGAAAGTGTATTCACATTGTATTTCCCTCTCCGCGACTTTGCAACAAGCATTTGCCATCATACCTTTCACAAAGAACATTGATATATATATATATATATATATATATATATATATATATATATATATATATATAATATATTCTGTTCAGGTGAAGTGAATTCTTAAAAACGTTTCCAAGATACATGTAGCTAACATATTTATTTGGAATAGTGCTCGTGTTGCTGAAGAGCAACGAGACGGTATCGAGGAGCAGCTGCCGGGACACTGCGGAGAGGGGCAAGGATCATTGTGCGAAGGCGAGCAGTATTTGCAAGCAAGCATTCGTACATCCGGAGTGAATTTGTCCACGCTATCGCGGCAATCGCAACCCCCCCTAGCACCGCCCCGCCCCGCTTCGGTCCCTCCGGACCCACCACGGTCCATCATGCTCAGCCCCACCTTGCCCCGCCCCACCTTGCCCCGCCCCGCCCCGCCCCGCCCCGCCCCGCCCCCGCCCCCGCCCCTGCCCCTCCGCCCGCCCCCGCGCCGCCCGCCCCGCGCCCGCCCCGAACCCCCGCCCGCCCGCTCCCTCGTGCGCTGCCCCGCTCCGCCTGCCCCGCCCCCCCAGCCCCGCCCCACTCGCCTCAGCCCCGCTCCTCTCGTCCTAGCCCCGCCCCGCTCGTCCTAGCCCCGCCCCGCTCGTCCTAGCCCCGCCCCGCTCGTCCTAGTCCCGCCCCGCTCGTCCTTGCCCCGCCTATCCCCACGTTGCCTCGTTCCTCCCTCCGTGCCGTTTTGCTTAGTATGCTGCCTGGCGAAGGCCGCGCGTCGTGAGCGTCTCGCATGCGAGGTGGTGGCCCCACACCACACACTGCGCCGGGCGGGTAGGCGCGAGGGAGCGTGCTTCCACGCACCCCTCTCGCGCCCCCAGGGCCTCTGGCATTTGCGGTCCTAGCCCCACAGCACATTTCAAATTCACAATTCTTGTGTTAGTGGCAATGCGCCCCGTGCTCGGTGGAGCCAGGAAGGGCCGTCTTTATTATGCGTTCGTCGTAAATCAGGCGTCGTCACGGGTCATCGAAAATTTAGGGCAGTCCATGTAGGGATCCGTGTCACTCTCATAAGTAGTATGGGTGATAGACGACATTATACACGAGGTGTTGTCAGAATTGAGGATGATAATGATGAGGACTGGTCGACGCAGTTTCCCTATTTTGAAAATTTAGAAAATAACTGACAGGTCTAAGAAATATGGTTTATCTTTAAAGAGTGTCGTATTTTTGTGACTTTCGATGTCGCAAAAGGCAATACCTTCATTTCCGGTGGATATTGTACATCTGCCCTCTTTTAATGTAATTGTTTTCATATTTGGCACAACCCATTTCAAGCATGTTCGTCGGAATACGGAAAGTAACCCGGACTAAATCAGGCCCCAGAGTGAGGCAACCCGGATTCCCAGAAACTTGGTAATACCGCGGGCACAGAATCATATTAACTTAATAGTAAATGCTTGCAGCAACAATGGCAGTCAAGTTAGTGACAAACCAAGGGACAGGAAGAAATGCACATGTGAAATGCAAAGTGATGAATCGATCCAGCCTGACCTTGAGTGTGTTAAGTAGGGGAGTCAAATATCTGTATGCAAGCAGTAGTACCATGCAATATGCATGGTTGTGGGGAATAGCCTCCCAGACTGAAGATGATCTTGAAACTAACGATTCAATAGCGTATATATTCTCTCATTAACTGTAACTTTTGCAATTTTCGAAAATTGATAGAGTTCAATGAAAATCGCACCTGCACGACTTGCTCTATTCGGGAACAAAAAATAGAAAAAAAGCGTGAAGTTGTTTTTTGAAAAATGTTTTTAATTGTCTTTATTTCAAGTTCGAAATCTCATATTTTCAAAAAGATGTACATGACGTCACTTAAAGATAATTTTTAAGAACTGATTCATTAAGGTAAAAAGCAGTCCAATTTTTTTTTTTTTTAAATGGACGATTTTTATTATAGAGTTGATTTTTTTAAAATAAATTGCCTACATTTCTTGAAATATTGCGGGAAACCTACGCATTTTCGACATTGTGTACGTCTGTACTTAAGACTAATTTTGAATAACAGATTTCATTACTGAATTAATAGATTTTCAATATTTTAGTTGTAGGAAGATGTCAAAAAATTGTTGAACTCGGCAATTTTCGAAAATTCCGAAAGTCCAACGCAATCGAGACCTTTGCTCTACCTGTGAAAAAAAAAAAAGATAAAAAATGCTATTCCTTTTTGGAAACGTAGGTAAACGGCTTAGGAAAAGTTGACCGCGAGATGCAGTCGCTATACGCCCCTCGTGAGGTCCCACAGACCGCGTTACACAACCCGCGCCGTTGTTGAGGATTCGCAAATCCTCCGCCCGACGCCGACCGCGGAGGCGCCGCCGAGGCGGTCAGCCCGGGTCGTCAAAAAGCTATTTTTCACGGCGCGCGCACCGGCGCGGGCTGGGACGGCGCTGGGAACAAGGCTGAGCTCGTAAGGCGGGAACCGCCCCCAGGAAAAAAACCGTGTCCCCGGGGGCACAATGTTCGCGACACAACTGCCGGCGCCGCGCACTTCGCAGCTGGCGGTTTCAGCTTTCCCTCGTACTCCCCATGTGGACATGCTCTTTTTACTTTCTCGTATTCGTAGTGTAGAGTTGTGTAATCAACGTTTGGGAGGGTCCTTTTAATACCCTTGAAAAACGTCCGTCCGTCCCTACACCCTATACCTGTATTCAAGAGTTTTTTCCAAAATAGATATTGACCGATTAACTTGAAGCATTTCGAATTTCGGAAACTGATAGTTTGATTTGGGATGCTAAGTTGTATGCCTGTAGAATTTTTAATTTTTTAAAACTACAGTTTTTACGTTGAAACTAGTTACTTCGGTCCACCCTTAAATGAGCTCGAACTACAAACAAGGTAACAACACTAAGTTACGTATGGGAAAATTATCTACGGTATGTTTAATAGATCGTAATATTTCGTAATGAACTTATGATGTCTTAAATACAAATAACGTCTTCCTGAGCGGCCGAAACGCATTGTTGAGGATTCGAATCCCGAATCTCGCCCTCTGCTCGAATGTTTTCGGATTTTCTTTCGGGAATGTTGACGTAGATGTCGTTTGACATCGTGCAGCAGATGGGACGCAATTTCCTACCCCCTTTCTTCTTCACAAATGTAATATTGAGACAAAACAACTGCCCTTTCAACACTGACATAAGTAGGATATTATTTTGACACTTTGTTGTTTGAAAGGTATTTTCGCAGAGCGAGATTTTGGACTCAAACATCTTTATTGTAAATATTACCGAATGCGAGAGCTCAGCGACAACATCGTTGTTTGGGAGGTTCTAGGCTTCGAGTCCCGACAGTGGTGAATTTTCGACATTACCTGGCCGAGTGGAATTCAGTTACTCTAGGGACTGGCTGCTTTGATCGACTGTTTTCCGAGATCAACATGAAGCGTATGTCGGAGCAGTTACGTTAACAAACGTGTCACAGACAGCGCGCGAACTTTCAGCCCTCTTCATTGCCACCCTTTTCTTCCCCTGCACTCGCACTTAGTACTCTTACATATTCGGCGGGAACCACACAAGTTGCGAGCATAGAGATCGCCCCGTCTGGGGCGGCGCTCCGCTGGCGGGGGAACCTCGCGAGCTGGCGTGTAAGTCTGCGCCATATATCGCGACACCGCCACCTCCAGGAGTACAAACCGGGAGCGGTAGCTCAGTGCAACAACTGATGTCACTGCAGCGCCTCTGACCGGGTTCCCTAGGTTCCCACTCCCCACGGCGGCAAGATTTTAGACACTAGCTTTTCAGCTTGCTGTCTGGAGGAGAATTCTAGCGGCCGGCTGCTCTGATCGGTAGTTTTCCGTGGTTTCTCCGATCAACACCAGGCTAAGGTTAAGGGGAAAACCCCACTAGCCGACGGTAGGTCGGCGCCGGATCTCGTCATCCTGCGGGGAAAGATCACCGCCATCTCCCGAGAAAAAGCATACACTACACTAACGGGACTAATGACTAAAGCAGTTGACGTACCCGGAAACACGAAAAAATCAATCAATCCAGGAGTACAACATGCATTACATTTACGGGACTAATGAGCTCAGCAGCTGACGGGCTGGTAATGAATCCTCTCTCATTTGCACAAATTCTGGGGGGAGAGAGAGAAAGAAAAGAAAGCATTTACTTTTCGCTGTCCCTAGATTACCGAGTATAGAAATGCAAGTAATTTCGTTCACTTGGAGTGTTTTCTGAATGGCGAGTCTCGTGGTGGCGGGCGGGCGCGCGGGTGGGTCTTTTGTGAAGGCCTGCCCGCTGAGGAGAACTGGGACGGGGCGTCGGTCGATCTCCGGCGCGCGCTCTGTGGGTGGGATAATGCCATTGCTTCCTCGTTCGAATTCTTCGGATCAGATGTGTTCTGCGCAAGCCGTTTGGGGCAGACCAATGTAAAGGTCTTCATTTCAGCCGTGAAATTGCGTATGCTGCTTTCGCAGATCCTGCTTCCACTCAGGCGATAAACTATTTTAAAATTTAATTTTGAAACGTTATGAGGGGTTCTTTTTTCTGTCACATGCTGCACATCCGCGATGTGAGACATCCATTTGCTTAATTTTCGAAAAATTTCAAAGGATTTTGTGCTGTTTAAAAGTCAATTTAGCTCTTCGTTTTAAACTCTCTATACGTATCCTATTCCAACCGACAGTATTGTTGTTGTTGTTGCAGCTGGAGCTGGTGTAATGGGGCAAGAAACAGAACTTTTAAGATTCAGAATTGAACTTTCTCATTCGTGTAATCTGTAATTGGAACGCAAACGGAGTTTATTTATCGACGATGATTAAATGAAAAGCAGAGGTTGTATTCGAAAAAACCTGCTGGGAGCCCATGCTGCCCTCGATTGTTTCCGTATATTATCGACTTGTGTCGATTAGGTTGTGTGTGGTGGAGACCAAAGAACCGACAATAAGCAGCGTCTCGTTCTAACTCCCTTGCTTTGGATGAAAGTGGAAATTAAAGCTGCCTTGACTATAATGCCGTTGTCACCGTATAAAGCCTTTTAACAAATTTGTAGCAATCGCTTTCTGAATGAGTGAAGGTAATCTTCCTAGACCTTTGAGAAAATATTTTCGCTGATATCACCATTATTGTTATTAAAATATATGATATTGCGTGTTTTTCTCTCTGTGTTTGCTTGTTGCATGTTTCATTTCTTCACTTTAAGATCTCTTTCATCCTCACATTCACTGACAGTCCTAGCCATCCATTATGAGGCCCTGCTTAATTTTTGTTGCTTGTCAAACAGTGCATTATTACATCATTTCTAATTTGTTGAATCTATATGTACATAAAAAGGATTTTTAAGAAAAAGTTCATCAGTGGTGCACGATTAATTTGAAGCTTATTAGGAATTTTACTCAAGAGTGACCTTCAATTGTTTGCAATTCTGCCTTCCCAGTCTCCTATCACATAAACCAAATCAAGTTGATGAGGTTGATGATAGCGTCGTACACGTTTTATAACTTTGACTAATTGAACACTATTCCTGCAAATCATTTCAGTGTTTTTGGAATGCACGAAATGAAGTTTCATTTCTCAAATGAAGTTGATCCAAATGGTTTCGCTGCTCTGTTATTGCTTGGTTAGGTTAAGTTTTTCTGTTGACGTTAATTTTTTAAGCAAATAAACACACAGTATTATTCAGCAATTGATAGCAACAATGTTTTAAAAAAGTTTTTTTTTAATTGTCAAAAATGTGAATCGAAGAGGATTTTTTGTTTTATATGTATCTACATGGTTGATTATCTTTGTTATGTATGTTTTGCAATACTCATTTAAGATCTGGAAAGCGAATACTTTCTCAAAACTTTCGAGAGTAGCAGAGGAAGGGACAAAATGATAGCATTTATTAAAGTTTCAATTTGGGGGCGACGTGAGGCACATACATTACATATCACTACGGCAGAACGATATTTGTGTTCTGAAAGCAAACTCGAATGCGTAGCCAACAACTCCTGGACCAGACGTAGTAGACGTATTTGTGAGTTTCGCAATGCACCCAATCTGCAATTATGAAGGCTCGAAATTCGATGTCGAATGTTCATAAAAATGGGACGTGATAGCAAATTAATTATAAATAATGAGACAGCATGTCGAAAGGAGGTGGACTAATGTTAAATTTGCGAGAGACAATTACTATTGGTCATGTCTCTACTTATCTAATTATTACAATTTGAATTGTTCCTTTCACATTTCTTAGAGAGTCGGTATGCTTTATAATCTACACGAGTAAATGTACGTAGAGAAGCGCAGCAAAGGTCCATAAGGCGATGACCTGATGTAAACAGATCGCAGAGTTCAGATCAACCTCGGCAAATGCAAAGTGAACTCTTAACGCGTTCGATTGTTCGCCCTTTTAGCAGGAAGCGGCAGCGCCCACGGCCACATCCAGCGGCCCTTAGCTGCTTCCTGACTAGCACGGAAATCCTACTACGCCCTGATTCGTATAGCAGGCGAGCGCGCGTTAACTAGTCCTCCATTCGAATAGGGCTGCCGTATATTTATAGAGTTCGTTAACCACCCTGTCCCGGGCGCGCTCTGTTTCCCGTCATAGGCGGCTTTTAACGCCCGCTTTTGTCTCGACCCGGGGCGCCGCACCCACTCGCCGAGCGGTGGGGCGGGGCGGAAGAGGGGTCCGCGTTTCCAGAATGCCCCCGAAGCAAACAAAAGGTCCAATGGCGCCCTTATCTTTCGACCCCACATTGAGAGGTCCGGAAGCCCCCGCTCCTATCCCTCCCTCCCTCCCTCCCTCCCTCCCTCCTCCCACTCAAACAAGTGGGCGGTAGTTCGCCCGGAGCAGCGCGGGCCCGCCCGCCCGGATGGTTGGGGGCGGGTCGGGCTCTCGCGACGCCTGGCTGGCGACCAGCGGAGCGCCGCTCAGTCCCAACCTGGCTGACGCCATCGCCTCTTACCACCCCACCCCACCGCACCCCACCCCACCCTCGCCTTAATCATCGCCCTCGCCCTCGTTGTCGACCTGGTTCTCGTTTTTGTTGCCGCCCTCGTTCTCGATCTTCTCGCTTCCGCACTCGCTGAAAGAGCACTAAGCCAGGCACCAGGCCTCGTATTCTTCCGTGGACACTGCTCATGAGAAATTTTGTCGCCATCGATGTTGAGTGCTTACTGTCTAGTTTCCAACTTCAAAGTTCGCTCGGTTCAATTGTAGTAGTGGATTTTTAGGGCTTCTTGAGAGGAAGTTTAGGGGCAAAGATTGCAGATTTACGACGTGTAAGAAGGTGATCCAACAAATTTCATATTCTGGAAAATTTTAGACACTTTCATTGGCAGTCTACATAAGAACCATTGACGTACTTTACCGCTTGTAAGTTTCTCTACAGAAATCCACAATTCTTCATTAAACAGATAGCATACGACCTCCGTCTCTTCACATGCTAGTGTATGAGCTTTGTGTATAATATTATTAATTCTCTCAGGCGGGAATTTCAAAGTTGTGGTTTGACGTGTAACATTAATTTTTGAACTCAGTTCGTATGGTAAATAATTTAAACACATTACAGATTACAACTTCAGAACTGTAACAGGCATTTCATCCCTTCAGTTTGTCATACCTCCATCGCTTATTTACGCGTGGAGAAACATTTGTGAACATTCCGTCCTTTACATCTTAGACTCTAATTTACTTATCTGATCCAGGAGAGTTAAGCGTCCTCGGTTACGTTTTCACCCTCCGCCTACTGCCTTTCTTTGACCTCTGACGTACCGTAAGTCGAGTTACCTGGGATGCAACCTGCAGAAATTAAATGTAGGATATGAGAGTTTTGAAAGATAACTCGTAGTTTGCAAAATATCTCGTGAGAATGTCGTTAGTCAGTTTCTAGAACCAGACAAAAATCTAATTAAAATTCGTACTGTTACATGAGGAGGTACCCAAAAATAACCGGAATAGCATTGCCGTGGGCGGAGCTTGTGTAGTACACATTTCTGCTCCTAGGCATGTGTAGCGCAACTCACTGCGAGTTCAGTACCGCCTGGTGTTGTCGACCTGGTTTGTTCTGTTCGTTTGCAACGATTGTTTTTGTTAGCGATGTTTTGTTCCTGTTTCGTTTTTTATGATGGCAAGTTCAAGTGAACATGTAGCTGTGACATTTTGTTTTCTACTCAAAAAATCCTGCTAAAACTGTTTTAAAATGCTGTTGAAAACCGCGTAAAAAGATGACTCTATGGGAAAAACTGAAGTGTACGAATGATTTGCTCGGTTTAAAAATGGCGACAGGTCCATTGATGATAAACCTCGTTCTAGTCATCCATTCCAGTCCGAATCCACAAAAATGTTGAAAAAATTCCAGAGCTTGAGCTCACAGACCGTCGACAAACAATTGATCAGTTGTTAGAGATTAGTGGGTTATCTTGAAGCTTGGTTCAGCGAATGTAAACCCGAAGATTTGGGAATGAAAAGGGTTGCTGCCAAGTTTATACCTCGGGCTCTGACTGACAATCAAAACGAACGTAGAGTGGAAACGACAGCTTGGAACTGATCCGGATTTTCTATCAAAGGTAATTACTGGTGATCAGACATATTGCTATGGTTACGACCCAGAAACAAAACAACAGTCAAACCAAAGGAAGTCGTCATTGTCACGCCGTCCAAAAAATGTCAAGACTATTCAAACTTCAAAACAATGCTGATTTTTCTTTTTTGGTGCCAGGGGCGTAGTTCATTCAAAATTGGTTCCCCCAGGTCAGACCGTCAATCAAACCTTTTATATGGAAGTTTTAAGAAGATTACGGAAGAGTGTTCGTCAAAAAAGACCCGATCCGCTACGACAATGCACCTGCACACACAGCCATATCTGTGAGTCAGTTGTGGGCTAAAAACGGCAAGGTTTCACTGCCCCACGCACCTTACTCGCTTGGCCTGGCTCCATGTGACTTCTTCCTATTTCCCTGCATGACAAGGAGCATGAAAGAACACC
Source organism: Teleogryllus occipitalis (assembly GCA_011170035.1). NCBI lineage: Eukaryota > Metazoa > Arthropoda > Insecta > Orthoptera > Gryllidae > Teleogryllus > Teleogryllus occipitalis. The sequence goes on along the minus strand of BLKR01001852.1, from coordinate 5,380 downwards.
GATTTGACAACATTGAAGAGGCCAAGAAAAAAAACTAGGGAGAAGCTGTTAGCCGTTTTTTAAAGATGACTACAAAAATTTTTTCGAACATTGGAAGCAGCGGTGGATCAAATGTATTAGTTGTAATGGGGACTATTTTGAAAGGGATAAGGTAATTTTCTAAAAAAAAATTGAAAATATATAGCTTTTAAAAAATAATTCTTTTTTAGGGGGTATATAATTTGAAACATTGTTATTCGTATTTCTCATTTTTCATAGAATTTGCGCCTCAAGGTCATTGTATTCGAAATAAAAATAGTATAAGCTCTTCGTTGTATATTTTCTTTGTTCACTTATTGATAAGCATTTTATATTAATTGTGCATTAAAATGATAATGTGAGACGTACTAAACTTCAATTTGTCTTAACTAATTAGTGTGAACTCGAGTTACTTTTTCGCGAACACTTATCTTCAAACAAGAAAACGGGAAGTATTGCATAAAGGCGGCTCCACACATTCGTTATTCGGCGAACAGCGAGCAACCACTCGCCGAATCCCGAGGGGTGTGGATGAGTTCCTTGCTATTTGACGAGCGTCGAACAATCGGTGCTCGCCTTACCCACCGCGTGTCGGTCTTTTGGACACATCAAAGGAAGCGAACATTCGCCGAGCACATCAGCTGTTCGGGATTGGGTGAAGACGGCTCCACACATTCGGCATTCGCCGAGCAGCAAGCTAGTGCTCGCCCAATCCCGCACAGCTGCCGTGTTCGGCGAATGTTCGTTCCCTTTGATGTGTCCAAAAGACCGACACGTGGTGCGTAGGGCGAACCCCGAATGTTCGTCACTCGACAAATAGCAAGCTACTCATCCACACTATTCGGGATTCGGCTAGCGGTTGCTCGGTGTTCGCCGAATAACTTTCGAGTGGATCTCGCCTTGAGCGGTAGCTCGCTGCTCGGCGAATGCCGAATGTGTGGAGCCGCCTTAAGAGTGTAATCCCGAACTTGCTGGTTAAAGTTCCGGTATCTTCTGGAATTAAGTGTGCGAAGTTTTATTAGAAGAAATTTACAAGTGTGTGAACTTGTTTTAAAAGATGCGCGAATACAAAAAAATGAAGAGACTGTATCATTCATGATAAACAATATTTGTGGTTTTCATCAGTGGCGTATCTTCCATTAAGGCTGCAAGGCGGAGCCTACCCAAATATTTTATGAAAAACAAAGAATGCATTTCATTAAAAAAAATTATAATGTTTTTATTGATAATTTTCGAAAGAACAATAACATGACTCGTCTGGCTTCGTACGTTTGGCATCTTGTACTTCCCGCTCAATTGCGAACGTACGCGAGAGAGAACGAAGGCTGTAGCCGTTCGGAGCCTTCAACGCATGCGCAGAACGTGCGCCCGCAGTCGCAGATACACGGGCAGCACGGTTCCTCCGAAGGCCCGCCTAGGGAGCTTTCGGCAATCCTCGGATCAGTCGTGGGCAGTGGCGGGCCCTCTCACGCCAAGACACAGACAGTGGGCGCTTGCGGTACGATTTATGACAATCGGTATTGTTCACCCGCAATTCGTTTAATTTACATTTTTGAAGAGAAATGCCTTGTAGATGGTGAGGCAAATTGATTCTTAGTATTTTCCTTATACACAAAAATAAATACTCTATTATTAATAATACAATTTAAAATGTTTTAACGACTCTTGAAAGTGACAGGGGCAAAAAACAGCGAAATAAATCAATTGGTAATTATAATAAACCTGTTTCCCAACCATTTGGTTCTATCATTTTTAAATTATTTTTGTGGACGTTGGATAAATGTTTGCGGATAGTGAAATAAAATGTTTTTCCAACATGAATGCGGACCACTGTCCGGGCCCTAAGTGCGGTAAGGCGAGGTCGCCGGGCGCCCCTCGCCGTTCGCCCTTCGCCCGGGTGCGCTGGTAATGGTGTCCAGATGTGCGGGTAAACCGCTCGCCACCCCCGCACCCCTGGGTGTGCAAGCACGGTCAGAGAATAAGACCGCAGTTGAGTTCTTGCAGTACAGACGAACACACTGAAATATTGTACTCAATATATATTATTGTGAGACGACCTTACATGTTAGAGTGAAACGAGCCACATCAAGAATTTAAGAAGATTTCACTACTTCGTATTTCGCAGGTGAGAAATTAATTTTAGTTCATCGCGTTTAGTTCAGATCAATACCTGATGAATAATACAAGTGTTATTGTTTACTATAGGAAATATGAATTTACCAGACGACAATATCATAGATACTTTGTTACAATCTCCAACATTCTTCAATAATTTAAGTTATGAGGAGAAACTAGAAGTTAAGACAAAACGACCTACACCAAATCTTTCTTTAAAAAAGGCAGATGGGAAAAATACTCGCCATTTTCAAAAACAGTGGTATGACACGAAGCTGTGGTTGACTGGTAGTGTTAAAAGAAATAGACTCTATTGCTTTCATTGCCTCTTATTTTCAAGAAATGAAAACGAGTGGTGTGATGCAGGAATAGGGGACGAAAGTTTAAAAAATTTCTTGGCAAAGGCTAAAAAGCACGAGTGTTCAATGAAACATATAACGGCTACAGTAAAATTTAATGAATTTGGCACAACACGAATTGACTATGCTTTATCGGAAGCTGCACGCATTGCTGCTATAAAGCATAATGAGAAAGTGGATCAAAATAGATTAATTCTGAAACGCTTAATTTCCACAGTATGTTTTTTGGCGAAACAAGAGTTAAGTTTTCGAGGACATGATGAATCAGAAAGTTCTCAGAATAAAGGAAACTATCTAGAAATGCTCGACTTTTTATCTGATCAAGAACCTCATTTAAAAGATCATCTCATTCATAGCAGTGTGTTTAAAGGTACTTCGCCAGACATACAAAATGATCTAATGAGTTGTGTTACGGAAGTAATAAATGAACAAATTTTTCATGAAATTAGTAATAGCCCATTTGTTTCTGTACAAGCTGACGAGACATTAGACATAACAACAAAATCTCAACTTAGTGTAATTTTGAGATATGCGAGTAGTTTATCTGGAGACATAGAGGAAAGATTCGTAGGCTTTTACGACATTAGTTCTTCCAAAACTGCTGAGAGTGTGGCTCAAGTGCTCTTAAAGGTGTTGGATACATGGAAGATTTCTAAGGAAAAATTGATATGTCAAACTTATGATGGGTGTAGTGTGATGGCAGGAAAAAACAGTGGAGTTAATGTTATTATAAAACAACATTTTCCGCGAGCGATGTTCATTCATTGTTATGCGCATAGATTAAATTTAGTATTCCTCCATTGTTGTAAAATAATAACCCAAGTGAAGCTTTTTGTTGCCAGACTTACAGGCTTTAACAGCTTCTTTAGTCGCTCTAGCAAACGCAGTGAATTGTTGATAGAGCGTGGTTTCAAATTGCCTAGTCCAAGCGAAACTAGATGGAACTATCATTCAAGAAGTGTGGTTACTATTCTTATCCATTATGAACAAATACGTCTGGCTCTAAACGATGTTGTGGAAAATGATGGATGGGATAGTAATTCAATCCAACAGGCTGAAGGACTGGTTAATATTCTGTGCAATTCCTTTTTTTTATTCCTTCTTAATTTGTATAACAGAATATTTGTTTTTACTGATGTACTGTTTAACATCCTGCAAAATAAAACTTCAGATATCAACTTCTGCAATAAAGAAATTAAAAACTGTTTGACATCATTGAAAAACTTGCGAAATGAAGATATAGTGAATGAGTGCCTCCTGAAATCAAAAGCCATGTTAAAGCACCATTTGACAGAAAATGAAATTCAAAATAAATTTAATGAAAATGTTTGTAATCAACTGAAAAGAGTGTCATATGAAGTATTGGACACTGTAATCGTGAACTTCGAATCACGATTTAAGGATTTCGGGAATATAGAATTTTTTGAACTCATGGATGAAGCTAAATTTGAACATTATAACCAAGAATCACATTTTCCGGAAGGCAAGATCGATGCATTATGTGCTGTTTTTCCGTGCTTTGATACAGAGAAATTAAAAGGAGAGCTAATGTTCATTTATGGAAGCCAGGATAAACAATTGCCAGCTAAACATTTGTTTAAGTATCTCATAAATAATGGTTTGAAAGACACTTTATCAGAGACAGTTAAATTACTCTCCTTGATATTAAGTATACCAGCAACTACAGCTTCGTGTGAAAGAAGTATGAGCACTCTAAAACGGGTGAAGACTTACTTGAGAAATTCAATGAGTAACGAAAGACTGTCCCATCTTTCCACACTTGCCATCGAAAAAGCGAGCCTTAAAATAAATTCTAAACGTCCACAATTTTTTGATCGAGTCATTGATGTCTTTGCTTCAAAGAAAGATAGGAAAATCGAGCTGACCTACAAGAAAATTTAAGGTGAGTATTTTAATTTTGCATATATTTAAAGCCATAGATTTTAGAATTTTCAAAATTTCTGGAACTGATGTAAAAATGTTATTTAACTCATTTTTGTCACAGTGCTAAGTTTGTCATATTCCTGTTGCAAATACGCCGTAATAAGTAATATATTAGCATTGTTTTCGTTTATTGTATTGGCACAAATTTCTAAAGAACTATTTTTTCTCCTTAAAGTTATAATAACATAGCAAAATTCGGTGACCATTCTTCTAGTATCCTTCGGGTAAACGAGTGAATAACATCTCTTCGTGAATGACGGCAGGAGAGTGTTAATTAATACGTTAATCTGCTTTGGAGCCTACCCAGGAAAAATGATCACGCTACGCTACTGGTTTTCATGCGATCGGAGGCCAATCCTCTCAACAAAAATATCGGAACTCTTAACCGCCGAATGCAAACAAAACCTTGCTTATCGAAAAGTCAAACACCGCTGATCTTCGTATATCCGTGAACGCAGAATGTCTGCTGTTTACATCTCTATCTCCCTTTGCCTATCGTTGAGGTTGTTCCTTTGCAAACGTTACCTAACGCGTAGATCCGACATCCGACATAAAGTGGAAATATCCAGGAAAATGTCAAGTTAGTGTATTTTGTTTCCTACTGGCGTATTATGGTGGCTTGTATTCTGCGAGACGGGCGTGCGAAAGCTGCCGGTTCGTTGACAGAGAGAGGAACGAATTCATACTAAGGATTCAACCGCCCGTTCACGTCAGCGAGAGTTTCGATCACCTTCCACAAAAACAGAAAATACAGCTGCCGATCTATTACGCCGATCGACCTGATGCCTTCTAGCGTGATAGTGAAGTATCGACTTTCAAATGAAGGGTTGGACGAGAGAACGGTACCGATAACCCGATAGTCTGATGGCAGATATCCTCATAAAATGAGCATTCTTTTGGAAAGGGGCATTAGCAAATAAATAACGACTTAATTTAGATGTTCC